>MU404181.1:69250-100381 GCA_022695795.1 Biscogniauxia marginata
GAAAAAATTTCCTCTCTTTTTAGTTATTTATTTTAGTTCTTTAGTTATTAATTTAAGATTATAATTACTTTTTAATATTATAATAAAAGTACTATAAAATCTTTTTAACAAACAAAACATTATAAATCACTTAAATTAATTTTAACCCATTATTACCTTTAAATTAAAAAAACCTAATATATACTTACTTGTGAAGTTAGTTAACTAGGAATATATAAAGAGATTCGTCACATTTTAATAGCTCCTTAATTAGTGCTTAATATTGGTTTAAAAGAAAGGACTTTTAATTAAACCGTCCTAGAATAAACATGCCCCTTAAAATTAAAAGGCAACAAAAAAGAAACAAATAAAAGAATAATAATTAATAAGCTCTTAAACGAAAACTTTAAATTCTTTTACGGTACAATAAAAAGGTTTAAAGGAATTAATATAAAAGTTAATTATAATTACAGTTAAAAAAACACTTAAAAGGACACCTTTAAAGCTTAATAAAAAGAATTATTTAAAGAAGAAAAAGAGAAAAAAAAACACTTAAAAGGACACCTTTAAAGCTTAATAAAAAGAATTATTTAAAGAAGAAAAAGAGAAAAAAAAACACTTAAAAAACAAATAAATAAAACAACCCTTACTTCTTAAAAACAAACAACTAAAACTACCTTTAAATGATAATAACTTTAATAACTTAAACGATAAAAATAACATAACGACCCTTAATATAAAAGGTTTTAAACTAATTATACTTAATAAATATAATAAGTTAAGTAATTTAAAAGGATTTTTAATTTAAACCGAAACTTATTTACGGTTCTATTACGGAACAATTACTATTAAGAAATAGAAGGTTTTCACGATATCCTAGCTCCTCATCGAAACTACCTTAACCTGGTTTTAATTAGTATTAAAAAATCATCTAGAAAATGAACTAAATGCTTAAAAAGACATAAAAAAAGTCTTTAAAGATTATAAGGAATTTAAAAAACAACTTAAGTTTATATTTAACAACTTAATCCTTAAGTAATAAGTTAAAGCTCGACTTTATAAACTACGACAAAATAAAAAGGCTTTAAATTACGCTATTAAATTCAAAAAACTCGCAAGTTAATCATAATTACCTATTAAGAACTTATATTACTTG
This sequence comes from Biscogniauxia marginata, assembly GCA_022695795.1. Taxonomy (NCBI): domain Eukaryota; kingdom Fungi; phylum Ascomycota; class Sordariomycetes; order Xylariales; family Xylariaceae; genus Biscogniauxia; species Biscogniauxia marginata. Next base: position 70,386 of record MU404181.1, read on the forward strand.
TTTTATTAAGAACTAAAAAACCATATAAAGAATAAGCTATATAAAACAAGTCTATATAAAGAAAAAAACCTAGAAAAGTTTAATAACTACGTTATAATAACAATTACTATTAATAACGAAAACTTCGAACGATACCTTAAAAAAAACAATATAACGAAAAAACGGCGATTAACAAAAAAAAAGAAATCATAAAAATGGTACCAAAACAAAAAAAAGCATTAAAACTAAGTTAAACCCTATTAAAATTAACATTACTTAAAAAAAGCAAAAAAAAATAAGATAAATCAACTATTAAATGTTTTAATTATAAAAAAAAGACATTATAAAAACAAGTACTAAAATCCCAAAAAACAAAAACAAAAAATAAAAAGGATTTCTTAACCCGAGAAAAAAACCTTTAAAACAAGAATTCATTTCGAAAATAATAAAAAATAAACTAAGTATTTACTATTATTACTATTAAAATAAAGAAAAACAAAGAGGTCCCTATAAAAAAAGCTATAAATATTATTAAGTCGATTGTAAAGACTATTTAAAGCACGATTACTCATACTTAAAATACCTCACGCTAAAACAAGCTAAACAAGGATATAATAAAAGCGAATTATCATATAAGTACGATACTTATAAATTAAAATACGACTTAAGAATTAAGTTAAACTATAATAAGTTACATTAAAGCCATTATAATAACGATAAATGTAAAACTTATTAAGGAAAAAACCAGCATAATAACTTAAACTAGAGGTTTTATATAAATAATAATTACGATATTTATTAAAACTTAAATAATATTAATTAACCTAATAAGCTATTAAGTAAAAAACTTAAAATAAAGCTAAAAATGAAAAAACAACCAAAAAAGGAATATATATCGTTACATTAAAGCTTTTATATTAATAACACTTATTAAATATATAAAAGTTCTAAAAATAAAGCCGGTTATTATCACTAAAAACTAGAAAGTAATTATTATAAATTAAAGATTTATTTTGTTTTTAGACGTTGTTACGTGTTAATTACGTGACTTTTATCCCTATTATTTATTGCTGTGAAGAGATAATTAAGAAAGGACACACATATTATTTGTCGGGGTTAATAAATAATACGGAGAGCTAGGAGGTGCGCGGGATACAGTCTTAAGGGATATTTATATAAGTAGGTTGGGATCTCCTTGTGTATTTAGTCACTCTTTTTAGTTCCTTAGCTATTAATCTAAGACTATAGTCACTCTTTGATACTATAATGAGAGTACCTTGAAACCTCTTTAACGAACATAACGTTATAAATTAATCGAACTAATCTCAACTCACTGTTACCTTTAAATCAAGAAAATCCAGTACGTGCTTACTTGTGATGTCAGCTAACTAGGAACACACAGGGAGGTTCGTCACAGTAATAACACGAAAAAAAAAATTATATTTATAATAACGTCCCATAATAATTATAATATCTTAAAGTATATTATCTTTATTTAAGTTCCGAAAAAAGCAAAAAAGTAATTATTAAAAGTTATATATATTACACCTTAGTATTATGCGATATATATGACTTATTCGAAGCAGGTTTTAAAAAAAACGAAATCGAGGAAAAGTTGTAAGAATTATAAAAAAAATTACATTTTCCATAATAGCTCGAAAAATAAGTTAAGTATAATATTAATCTATTTAGCTCTATAAAAAAACACTTAATAAAATAATAAATAAAAATACGTGCGACTAAATTAAGTTATAAATAAATCGTTAAAATATACTTTAAAAAAAAGAGAATTTCTAGAAATTTATATAAACTTATAAAGAAATATTAAGTTATTCTTAACAAATAAATTCGAAGATTATATCTTTTATTTAAAAATAATTTAAAACCTTAAAAGATTTCGAGTTAACAGAAAAATAGACTTAAATTATAAAAAGGCCCTTAAAATTTTTTTTTTAATATATAAAGTTTTATATAAAAAATAAACCTCTCACCCCTTATTACATAAAAAGTAATTAAAAAGACTATTTAAACAACGATTACTAGAAATACACTCTTATAAAAACCTAAATATGAAAAAACATTCGAGTTATAACGACTTAAAAAAACCTAAAAAAGAAGAAATATAAAAAACTAAAAAATGGCAAAAGCTCTCGTTAATAAAACAACGAAAAGCCATAAATAACAAATCCTTATATAAATTTTAATTAAGACTTAATAATATCATTATAACTAAAATTAAATATAATAAAAAGGAGTATAAAGCCTTTATAAACTTAAAAATAAATAAAAGTTATATTTCAATTAAAATAACTTAAAAAAACAAAATATTATAAGTATATAAACAAAATTTATATTAACTACGAAACTTTAAAAGATATATATCTAATTACGAAAATAACAAAATATTAAAAAAACAATTCCTTTTTTAATAATTAACGTGCTTTATTAATACCTTGCGCATATTAGTACCCTACGCACTTTCCCCCACTTTTTTATATTAGAATTAGGATTTAATAATTATAACGTATAGAATTAACCTAAACTACTTAGAATTTGATAAACCTAATATAATTATAGTATTTTAATAAGTACGCGCATTATGACTAGTCTCCCCGCAGGTACTATATCGTCGCCTAGAAAGCTGCCCCTCATTTTGCTTACCCCCTTTAGAGCGCTTATCGCGTCGAGCTTGCTCTTCTGCCTCCTTTTAAGCCAAAACGTCTTGCGTATCCTTTATAGTAAGTGCCTCCCCTTAATAGACTCGAGTCTTTTTAGCCTTGCGGCGTTTATTAAATGCCTTATTTGCTGCTCGAAGTGTGCGCACCTCGGCTAATAAAAGCGTTATTTCATAAGCTAACATTTTAGTGCCCTTAGCTAACGCCGCTACCGTCTTAAAAATGGGGGTTAAAGAGCTTCTTTAATGACGTGTAATGCGACTTTTTATTAAGGTTAACTATAAAAGCGCATTAGTCGCATTATAAGGGGTTTGAGAGATTTAAGGGTTAGTATTAGTCAAGGGGGGTATATTAAGATTCGGAGTTTATAACCTTATATCAAGCTTTAAAATCACAGCTTACGGGTTAAAAGGCACTAAGCCAGCTCCGCGGAATCCAGCCTAGCTATTCTGAGCTATTATAAAGGCTAAATAAGCTGCTTTAAAGGCGAGGAAGAACTCGACCTTTGTAATATAATTAATATAAGCCTTAATAAAAGTCTTAATTTGTTAACTATATACCCATTTTAAAATATTAAAACACTTAACATTTAATAACTAGGTTAAATAAAAAGAATAAAAAGGTAAATAAAAAGTAATAATATTATGTGCTTTATAATACTTTTAAAATTTCGTCGATTTGTGACTCTTATGCCTATTAAAGATAAGCATTTAATATAAACCTTTAATTTAAGTAAAAATATACTTATCGAAATATTTAAGTTATTTTAAGCTTATCTTATTATTTATTTAGTTATTACTAGTTAATTTAATTACTTAGTCGTGTGGAAAGCCGCTTTTAATATATTAACTTACAAAATAATTCTTCTTTTAAACCACTAAAAACGAAGAGACACTTTAACCTTTATTATTAATGCAAGTAATTGTTATCGCTTATTCTTAATTGCTTAACTAAATTGCCTTATTTTTACTACGTTAATTTACGCGAGTTATAACCATTATCGAAGAGATTACACTTATTATAAAGCTTGTTTCGTCGAAGTTATAAAAATCGGAGTCTTAAATACCATATTTCGCCCGCATATTCTTAACTAGTCGAAACCACGCGCTAATTAGCTTTAAATCTTCGTATAAGGCTCTTTAAAAGTCATAAACGCGATTAAAACGCGTCTTTAACTCTAGTCGTCGTTATACGAATCGATATGCTTAATTCTTTTTAACGCGTAATGCCTCTCGAGATTCGAGTAAAAGATTTGTTATATCTTTAATACTAACGAGCCAAGATGTAAAACCTCGGGAATCTAAATCGAGTATATATTAAATAATCGTATTTTCTTTTCTTTTATTTAGTTTGAGGTTTAAGGGTAAACGTTTATTAAAAGAAGTGTAATTATTTATTTTAAGTCGGAACGTAAATTTAAGAACCTTATAAATTTTCGTAGCAAACCGACGACTTAGCTTTTTAAATAAACAAATAGCTTTAATAACTAAGATAATTTGTGCTTCCTAGGTTTAAATTTCCATTTATAGTTATTAAGAAAATGCGTGTTAAAGTTCATAAGGTATAAAATAAAGGAAAGTGCGCAAGGTATTGATATGCGCAGGGTATTAGTAAAGCACGTTATTTAAAAACACCTTAAACAAGTTATTTTTAATATTATATATATATCAAGTCACGACATAATACTAAAAATAAATTAGCTTAAAAGAAATAATCCATAAATAAATTTCGAAATAAACACACTTTATTAAAATTAAAATTAAAAAGAATTAATTATTACGAGTTACGAAATAAGTACCGTAAATAACTCTAGAAAAATAAATATAAAAACGAAACATATCGCTTATATAATTCGAGTAACTAAACTTAAAGATCTAACGAAGAAAGTATTACGCAAGTATTTTCGTTTCTATAAATTATTTAAAAATAAAATAAAAAAATAAAACAGCTAAAACTATTTTTAATATATCTTATAAATCAAGAAAAACAAAAAGCACTATAAAAAGGAATTTAAAAGAATCTTAATAAAAAATATATTTAAGAATTAAAGTCCTCGTTAAAATACCCGGCAATTATAATACTAAAAATTAATAAAAACGAAAAATAACATATTAATAAAAAAGGAAATCTAGTATAACGACGAGTAATTAATTATTAACACCTTAATAAAATAACAAAAAAGAATAAACACTTGTTACTACTAATAAAACTCATAAAAAACAAATTAATAAGGCCTAAATCTTTATAACACTAAACCTTCGTAATAATTATTACATAATTAAAATGGCTAAAAAACACGAATAATACACCGCCTTTTAAACGGTATATAAACATTATAAATATAAAGTTATACTATTTAAACTTATTAACACACCCGTTATATTTTAATATATAATTATAACGGTCCTTCGTAAGTTTTTAAAGAAATTTATATTTGTTTATTTAAACAATATATTAATTTACTTAAAAAGCGAAAAAAACATAAAAAACATAAAAAACAAATGTTAAAAGCCTTAAAGAAAGTAAACCTACTTATTTATTTAACTAAAAATAAATAACATATTAAAAAACTAAATTATTTAAAGTTTATAATAAGTTCAAAAAAATCCGTATTTAAAAAGGAAAAATAGTAATAATTAAGGATTAACCAAAACTTAAAAGTGTTATAAACGTACGCGCATTTCTTAGCTTTATTAATTACGTTAAATAACTTATTTAAGATTTTAAACGAATCGTTAAACTATTAATGAAACTAACTACCTTAATAAAAACAAAAAAAGCTTTTTATTTCACTAAAAAAACCAAATGGGCTTTTTAGTAACTAAAAGAAGTTATAACTAATAAGGTTATATATAAACTTCTAAATGAAATTAAAAAGAAACAACTAAAAACAAACGCCTTAAATTTCGCCATTAAAGCAGTCTTAAAGCAACTAAAAAACAATAAAAAATAATACTTAATCACGTACCTATTTAAAGCACTATATAATATTAAACTAAACTATTAAATTTATAACAAAAAACTATTAATAGTCATTAAAACATTAAAAAAATAAGAATTATAACTTAATAAAACCAAGGAACCTATTAATATCTATTTAAATTATAAGAACCTTACACGATTTATAACAATATAAACACTTAATCAAAAACATAAACGTTAAATAATTTTTTTATTTAAGTTTAATTTTAAAATTTATTACATTAAAGGAAAAAAAAACATCTAAATAAATCTTCTTAACAAAAAAAAACTATAAATCAAAAATCAACAAAAAAGATATTTAAATATTTAAATAATAAAATAATAAATTAATTATATTAACTTATATACGAATTAATATAAGAAACTAAAAATAACGTTTTAAAGAAAATTATAATTAAAAAGAAAAACAATTATAATCTTAACAAAGATTTAATAACAAACTTCTTTTATATAAAAAAAAGGTTTATATATCAAAACGAGTACAAGACAAATTCGTTAAAAAATTCCACGAATATCCTCTACACGGTTACTAAGAAATTTTCAAAACGATAAAATAACTCTAAAAAGAATTCGACTTTCTAGAAATACGATAAACAATTAAAAAAAATTATAAAGAATTATAACGTTTATAATAAAGCTAAAGCATTACGACATAAACCATATAAATTATTATAATTAACTTAAATACCTAATAAAATATAACACATAATTATATAGGATTTTGTAATAAAACTTCTTAAATTAAAAGATTTTATTATAAAAGTACTTTATAATAACATATAAATAATTATTAATAAACTCACGAAATATACCTACTTTTTACTATTTAACGAATTAAGCATAATAAAATAACTAGTTTTTAATTTCTTAAAAAAATACGTTAATAAATATAAACTATTAAAACGTATTATTTCAAATAAAAACAAGTTATTTATAACGTATTATCCCTAAATAAACAAATAAATAAAAAGATTAAACTAAATAATAAAACAATATTTAAAAAGCTATATTAACTAAGAAATAAATAACTAAGTAAAACTATTATTAATAACTTAAATAACGTATAACACTTCGATTAACGAAAACATAAAAATATCACCATACGAAGTAATATACAATTAAAAAGCAGAAATCTAAAAATAACTAATTAAACTCACGAAAACACTAAAAATCAAAATAAAAGCCCCGAGAATAAAGGTATTATTTAAAAAAGTCCAGGCAGTATAACGACGACTATAAAAAGAATTACAATTTATTTAAAATAAAATAACAAAATATTATAACAAAAAAATTAAAGAATTAATTCTTAAAAAAACATAATTTACTTGCTCCGCTAACGACAAGGCATAATAACAAAAACGCCTTAAATTAAAATAAAACAACCTAATAAAAAACTTAAATTTAAAAAGTTAAAACTATATAAAATCGAGAAAGTCATTTTAAATATTAATTATAAATTAAAACTACTAAAAAAATCTAAAATATATCTAGTTTTTTATATATCGTTATTAAAACTAATATTAAAAAACGCCTCATTAAAAACCCGGAATAAAATTAAAAAAAAATCAAATAAGTACGAAGTAAAAAAGATTTTAAACTTAAAAAAGATTAATAATTAATTATAATATTTAGTTAAATAAGAAAAATACTTATTAAAAAATACATAAAAACTATTTAAACACTTAACAAACTTAAAAGACGCGTTTAATAAATTCTATTAACGAAACTTAAATTAGCTAAAAAGGCCTAAAATTTAAAACCCTAGTTTAAAAAAGACAAGTTAAAAAAAGGGACGGCCTCGAAAGTAACCTTAGCTTATTTAGCTAAAAATTATTATTTAACTTAAAAACGTTTTTATTCCTTTTTTAAACGTTTTTACTTTTTTAACTCATTTAAGTTTTAAAAACCTCGTTATAACTTTTTTAAACCCTTTTTACAAAGAAAGTCACGTTGCCGACGTAACCTAAAAATGCGCGTAACAACTTTATTTATTTCGGATTAAAGTTTAAAAAGCGCTATCTCCGTTTAACGCTTTTAAAAAAATAAATGATCCTTTTTTAATATTTAACCACTTAAAAAAATCCAAAAAATTTTTTATATCGTTATAAAAACGATTATGATAAACGTATTCGCTATATTTCTTTAATTTACTCTCGATAATAATATATTTTAATTTTTAATCGAAGTAAAAAGAGTAAAACATAATATTAACATATATATTTAACTTATAAATACATTAAAAAAGTTTTTTACATTTAAACTTCTAATTATCACGACGACGTTTAACTACTTAATTATTAAACATAATAAAAATAAAGAAAAAAAAAACTTATAAATTATCTTTAAAACAAAGATTTTAAAAAGAGAAAAATAATATTACAGTCATGGTGTTGGTGTTTAGCTTCTTTACACCAAAATCTGAGTGATCTCACCAATCAATCGCTTAGAATCAGGGGCCGACCCGCTTATTTTGGAGTCCCCCCTCACCTTTTTTGGGGTGCACGTTTGTGCGTGGCGGTTAGGGCCGTTTTAGGCCGCTTGCGCGAATGCGGTGTTGATTTCTATTGATTGCGCGGAGACGGATTGTAGTCCTATTTACGGCACGGATGTGGCTTACGCGGTTTATGTTTCATCGGGGCTATTTAGTTTTATGGTGATACGCTATATTTTCTTTGTGTAAATTGTTTACTTCCGAATGTGGTAATTTGTCTTTGTTTTTTTTACCCGGCCTGCTTACTTGTTAGTTGTTCTTTGCATATATTATTTGTGCGGTGGGTCCGCGCAAACTCTTGCCGTTTATTTAGTTCCATATATCCGGCTTTTTAATATGTGATTATTAATTAATCGTTTTCGTATTAATACTTATTATATTCTCGGACATTATTAGTTCCCGAGCTTATTAATCTCACGCGTATATATATTTAGTGGTTACCCTTTTTCTTGTTTGTGGTTCAGTTATTATCATTCTCGTTTTTGTTTATATAAATAAGTAGTATGCCTCATTTTGCATTTATTTTAACGTCCCGTTCTTCGTTTCCCACGTTGCTTACGTCATCTCTATTTCTTCCTCTTGTTGGAGTGGCGGGGTTTAATAATTATTATTAGCGGTGCCAAGTTCCTTTTCGCGTTTATTGCACTGTCGCAGACCCCCCGTGTTTTATTTGTGTTGCAGTCTTTATCCGGCCTAACTAGATATATATAAAGGCTTTTAACTAAGATATCGGCGTTTTAGGTATTGTCGTTATTCACGGCCTCGAGCGTTATACGGCCTAATTCGATACACGGGTTATTAACGCCGATATTACCGGCGTTATTAAGTTTGAGACTACGCGTTTTGTTAAGGGTAAGAATGACGTGTTATATTAGGATCACCCTTTAATTACCCCTTTGAGAAACCGTTTGTATTATTCTATTGGCGTGGGTTAAATCGATATCGATCCTAATTTGTAGTTTTTAGGTAGTAATCTTTTAGGGTTTATCGATTTTTTAATAGAGGGTCTGTATTCTTGGTAGCTTACTTAAATGCGTCGTCGCTATTTTTCTTAGTAGCGTCGTATTTGTCCGTCACCGCGACTGGCAACCCCGGCTTGCCTCGCTAGGTTAAGGCGTTCTCGTTTCGTACCTCAATCTCCGACTACCCCTATTATTATTAACACGGCTAAGGTTTGGAGGCGGTAATGCTTTACGAATTTGATTGGGGCCGACGGCGTCATTTCCGACTTAATAACGCTAAGCGAAACTTCGTTTGGTATGTACAATTATTAACCTGGCGTCGGAAGAATAACAAGGTGAAGGTGGTTAAGGATATTAACGGTGCTTTTATTAATTATAATATATATATTAAGGATAACGATATAAGATTCTTATTACTTAAAACTAATTCTTTTACGAGTATTTGTCGTGATAATAACGAGGTTTTTTTTCGAGGCTTAAATGTCTCGATAAAACTTTGTATGTCGAGGTTTTATAGTATGCGTGTTTTGGCTTGATGAAGCACTACGCCGCGGACTTATCCTGTTTTTAACGTATTTAAAGTTAATAATTGGCGTGTTATAAAGGTAGCTAGTACTAGGTTTTTAGGTGCGGGGTTTAGTCGAGTCGGGAATATGTTTATTAGAATTGGTTCGTTTGCGGTTATAGCGAGGTTTCTTCCTTTTTCGGAAGATAATACTCGGCCTTTTTATTTTCGTTTTATAAATAAGAAGTAACGGCTTAATATTATTTTAAATTAGTATTATTATTTTCGCGTTGGGTTTTAATTATAGTTTTTTCTTTTTTCTGCTTAGTTACTTATTAATCGAGTTATAAAGGCTTATAATAGTGAAGCGAATAAGTTTTATCGAATTAAGAAGGAGAATATTATAAAATATAATCTTCATGTTATGGTGTTAATTTACGTACCTTTTTTTATTGCTGAAAAGTCTATTCATAGTGGGGTAAATAGTGTTGCGGCTAAGATGGAAAGGATGAATATAAATAAGGAGTTTGGACCTTCGAAGCGAAAGGCGGATAAGGAGATTTCGGATAGTAAGAATAAAAGGCCTAAGCGTAAGCGCATGGCTACCTTTACTTTTCGGTTTAGAATGCGACTTTTATCTAGGATTTCGGAGATTACCGGCGGTTTAATTAGTGATGACCCTGGTGTTACTCTTCCCGCTTTAAAGGTTCGAGATTTATTTACTTCCATTTATTAGGTTTAAAAAAATGTTATGTTTATAAATAAAACTGGCACTAGGGAATAACCGCTTTTTTATAGCATTTTTTTTAATAAAAATAATAATTAATTTTTAGAGTTTTATATTTTTAATCTATTTAATGAAATTTCTATTCTTAATCTTTTATGCTTCGAAGCTATTATTAGCTTTTACCTCCTTAATGAATTGGTTAAGGGCCTTCGTTTAATTATTTAAAGTGCGGGGTTCTTCTTATTCAATAAAAAGTAGAGATTTAATCTCCACGAATATACAGTTTCCCTCTAACCATCTCACGTTTATTCCAGGGTAATCCCTAGGATCCTGGTTAAAGATATATATACATAATAAGGCCTAGTTTATAAAACTTGCGAGACGCATGTATTTGTTTGTTACTAAAAAAGCGACTTAACATTCCAGTATTTACTTATAAAACTGGTTAAGCCCCTTATTATTTAAGGGGATGTTATTTACGACGATGTAGTTAACGTTCTTGTTTATTAATGCGGCGTTTTATACCCCTGCTATGTAACAGTGGGGGCCGAGAGATCGGGCTTATATCGTCTTGAAAAGGCGGGTTTCTCTATATATATATAATGTACGGAGTTATTCTAATAAATATTAGTGTTATACTTTTTATGAAACCGCGGGTGGGTCTTTACCGATTCGCCAAAACGTATCTTTCTAAATGTTGTATGTAACCCCCCCCCTATAAGGGGGGAGCCCCCCCGAGAAATAAGGGTAAGGGGGGGACCTAAAATAGGGGGAAAAGTTATATAAATTATTGTAGAATAGACGTTTATATAAGGCTAGAAACCCTTAGGCAAACACTTAGCAAGCAAAAAGAACTTCCTATTCCGGGCTAAAGCGCCCTCGAGGGGGGGGGTAATTGTCTACGGAAGTGCCGAGGAGACTTATAGCGTTTACTTTATATCGGGGGGTGCAGGGGGGGGGGCCCCCCCAAGGCACGAGGGTGGGGTACCCCTGAAACCCCCTAAAACGCCTAGTAGGCTTGCGAGTCCTTATAATCTATATATAATTACCCCTCGCCGACGGGCAAGATAATTACGAAAAGTGTAATGTCGAAAAGTGAAAAGGTACTTACTCGGTTTGTTAAAAAGATTTTCCTCTTTTTACTCCCGGAGTTTTTTCGGCAAGTCCTAAATTCCGTCGAGATTCGGTGAAATGTATTCCTGGATTGTGGGCCTCCACTTTTAATCCGCATATGAGCTTATCACGGTGAAGTGCAGGATTAAATCCCGCGGGGTACATTTTTCGAATCTCTTGAAGAATTCCTCTTTTATCTGGAGGGTGGGGGCTTTCGACTAGAAATCTGCTTTGATTTCTTTCTAGTATTTACGTAGTTGCGTTATGTTTCTACCGATATGCACAGACCCTTTCTTATATAGATATTTCTAGGTAATAGTTTTATTTTTAGTAAAACCGATATTTAGGTAAAAACGCTTAATGTCGAAGTGGCGGGCGTTACGAATCTGCTTTTTTTTAAACCATTTGCCGAGTACGTAGTAGTAAAGTATGTTGTTTTTGTGCTGTTCACGGCAAGCGTAGAAGTGTTAAAATTTAAAGGCTTTAATTTCCTTTAGGAATTCCTTTAGTGAGAGGGTGCATTTTGGGTATATAAGGAAAACGGATTTCGCGTTGAGTTTAAATCGACCTAGTTTGAGAGGGTTTTGGAAGTCGATCTCTGGAGATCGATTCCGCTGGGCTTCGATGGAGGCTTCGCGGGAGGTCGTTCCCGCTATTGATACACGTCGGGATAGTAATAGGGTTATTGGTACGACTACGCCCTCTGCAGGATAGCTACGCATAAACAGGGATAAGGAAGGAGAGGTGTCACTACGGTGGCGAGGGCCTTCTAAGCCTAAAATTAGGCTCGAAAAACGTCTGTTGAGGAGTTCTTGTCTGTGCACCCAGTTGGATACGCTATTAAGGCTAGACGGTGTGCTAATGTCGGGAACCACGAAGTCCACTAGTGAACCCGGTAAACCGTCGCGGGAAGGGGGGCTTAAATCCCCGCGACGGTCTTTCTCTCTGCTCTTTAGTTTAAAGAGTTGAGTTAGGCCCATTCGTACTGGGGAAGCGTGTAATTAGTAGATAGTAAAGCGCATTGTTAAATAATGTGATCACTGGGACGGTAATTGCTACCTAAACGAAGTATATAAAGGTGTGTATGGTAATTAGTAGTGTTTAATGATGCTTTGGTATTTGTGAAGTATTCGCTGTGGGATTTGTTTTTTTCTTTATACTTTTTCTCAACACCATGGCGAATACTTTTAATGTTACAGCCATGGTGTTGGTGTTTAGCTTCTCTACACCAAAATCTGAGTGATCTCACCAATCAATCGCTTAGAATCAGGGGCCGACCCGCTTATTTTAGAGTCCCCCCCCACCTTTTTTAGGGTGCACGTTTATGCGTGGCGGTTAGGGCCGTCTCGGGCCGCTTACGTAAATACGGTGTTAATTTCTATTGATTACGCGGAAATAAACTATAGTCTTATTTATAACACGAATATGGCTTACGCGATTTATGTTTTATCGAGGTTATTTAGTTTTATAATAATACGTTATACTTTCTTTATATAGATTATTTACTTTTAAATATGGTAATTTGTCCTTGTTTTTTTTACTTGGTTTATTTACTTGTTAATTATTCCTTATATATATTGTTTATGTGGTAAGTTTACGCAAACTCCTGCTGTTTATTTAGTTCTATATATCTAGCCTTTTAATATGTAATTATTAATTAATCGTTTTCGTATTAACACTTACTATGTCTTTAGATATTATTAGTTCTCGAGCTTATTAGTTCCACGCGTATATATATTTAATGGTTACCTTTTTTCTTGTTTATAGTTTAGCCATCACTATTCTCGTTTTTATTTATATAAATAAGTAGTATGCCCCATTTTACATCTGTTTTAACGTCCCGTTTTTCGTCTCTCACGTTGCTTACGTCATCTTTATCTCCTCCTCCTATTAAAGTAGCGGGGTTTAATGATTATTATTGGCGATACTAGGTTCCTTTTCGCGTTTATCGCACTATCGCAAACCCCCCGTGTCTTACTTATGTTATAGCCTTTATTTGGCTTAACTAAATATATATAAAGGCTTTCGACCAAGATATCGGCGTTTTGGGTATTGTCGTTATTCACGGCCTCGAGCGTTATACGGCCCAATTCGATACACGGATTATCAGCGCCGATATTACCGGCGTTATTAAGTTTAAAACTACGCGTTTTATTAAGAGTAAAAATAATATGTTATATTGAAATTACCTCTTAATTACCCCTTTAAAAAACCGTTTATATTATTTTATTAACGTGGGTTAAACTAATATCGATTTTAATTTATAGTTTTTAAGTAGTAATTTTTTAGGGTTTATCGATTTTTTAATAGAGGGTCTATATTCTCGGCAGCTTATTTGGATGCATCGTCGCTATTTTTCTTAGTAGCGTCGTATTTATTCGCTACCGCGACTAGCAACCCCGGCTCGCCCCGCTAGGTTAAGGCGTTCTTGTTTCGTACCTCAATTTCCGACCACTCTTATTATTATTAACGCGGCTAAGGTTTAGAGACAGTAATGCCTTATGGATTTGGTTGAGGCCGACGGCGTCATTTCCGACCCAATAATACTAGGCGAAACTTTGCTTAGTATATACGATTATTAACCTGGCGTTAAAAAAATAACAAAGTAAAGGTAATTAAAAATATTAACGGTGTTTTTATTAGTTATAATGTATATATTAAGAATAACGATATAAAATTCTTATTACTTAAAACTAATTTTCTTACGAGTATTCGTCGTGATAATAACAAGGTTTTTTTTTAAGGCTTAAATATCTCGATAAAACTTTATATATTAAGGTTTTATAATATGCGTGTTTTAGCTTAGTAAAGCATTACGCCGCGGACTTATCTTATCTTTAACGTGTTTAAGGTTAATAATTAACGTGTTACGAAGGTAGCTAATACTAGGTTTTTAGGTGCGGGGTTTGATTAAGTCGAGAATATATTTATTAAGATTAATTCGTTTATGGCTACGGCGGGGTTTCTTCCTTTTTCGAAAGATAATACTTGGCCTTTTTATTTTCGTTTTATAAATAAAAAGTAATAACTTAATATTATTTTAAATCGGTATTATTATTTTCGTGTTAGGTTTTAATTATAGTTTTTTCTTTTTTCTATTTAGTTATTTATTAATCGAGTTATAAAAGCTCGTGATAACAAAGTAGATAAATTTTATTAAATTAGGAAGAAGAGTATTATAAAATATAATTTTTACGTTATGGTATTGATTTATGTATTTTTTTTTATTATTAAAAAGTCTATTCGTGGTGGGGTAGATAGTGTTATAGCTAAGATGGAAAGGATGGATATAGATGAGGAGTCTGGACCTTCGAAATAGAAGGCGGATAAGGAGATTTCGGATAGTGAGGATAAAAGGCTTAAGCGTAAACGCATAGCTACTTTTATTTTTCGGTTTAAAATACGACTTTTATCTAGGATTTTAAAGATTACTAGTGGTTTAATTAATAATAACCTTGGTATTACTCTTCCTGTTTTAAAGGTTTAGGATTTATCTACTTTCGTTTATTAGGTTTAAAAAAATGCTATGTTTGTAAATAAGATTAATACTAAAGAATAACCGCCTTTTTATAGCATTTTTTTTAATAAAGATAATAATTAATTTTTAAAGTTTTATATTTTTGATTTATTTAATGAAATTTCTATTTTTAATTCTTTATACCTCGAAGCTGTTATTAATTTCTACCTTTTTAATAAATTGGTTAAAGGCCTTTGTTTAACTATTTAAGGTGCGGGGTTTTTCTCGTTTAATGAAAAGTAGAGATTTAATTTCCACGAATATATAGTTTTTTTTTAATTATCTCACGTTTATTTTAAGGTAGTCCCTGGGATCCTGGTTAGAGATATATATATATAGTAAGGCCTAGTTTATAAAACTTGTAAGGCGTATGTATTTATTTGTTACTAAAAAAGCGACTTAATATTCTAGTATTTATTTATAAAACTAGTTAAACCCCTTGCTATTTAAAGGGATGTTATTTACGACGATATAATCGATATTCTTGTTCATTAATGCGGCGTTTTATATCCCTGCTATGTAATAGTGGGGGCCGAGAGATCAGGCCTATATCGTTTTAAAAAGGCGGGTCTCTCCGTATATATATAATATGCGAGGTCGTTTTAATAAATGTTAGCGTTATACTTTTTATGAAACCGCGAGTAGGTCTTTATCGATTTGTTAAAACGTATTTTTT
Organism: Biscogniauxia marginata; assembly: GCA_022695795.1. Lineage (NCBI taxonomy): Eukaryota > Fungi > Ascomycota > Sordariomycetes > Xylariales > Xylariaceae > Biscogniauxia > Biscogniauxia marginata. Next base: position 86,013 of record MU404181.1, read on the forward strand.
TAAATGTTATATATAACCCCTTCTTTATAGGGGGGGGGCCCCCTCGAGGAACGAGGGTGGGGGGGGGACCTAGAATAGGGGGAAAGGTTATATAAATTATTGTGGAATAGATATTTATGTAAAGCTAGAAATCTTTAGGCGAATACTTGGTAAGTAAAAAGAACTTCTTATTTCGGGTTAAAGCGCCCTCGAGGGGGGGGGTGATTATTTATGGAAGTGTTAAGGAGATTTATAGCGTTTATTTTGTGTCGGGGGGTGTAAGGAGGGGGGCCCCCCCGAGGTACGAGGGTGGGGTACCCTCGAAACCCCTTAAAACGCTTAGTAGGCTTATGAGTCCCTATAATTCGTGTATAATTACCCCTTGTTAACGAGCAAGATAGTTACGAAAAGTATAATATCGAAAAGTAAAAAAGTACTTACTTAGTTTATTAAAAAGATTTTCTTTTTTCCATTTCCGGAGTTCTTTTAGTAGGTTCTAGATTTTGTTAAGGTTTAGTGAAATATATTCCCGAATTATAGGTCTTTATTTCTAGTTCGCATATAAGCTTATCGTGGTGAAGTGTAGAATTAAATCCCGCGGGGTATATTTTTCGAATCTCTTAAAGAATTTCTCTTTCGTTTAAAGGGTGGGGGCCTTTGACCAGAAATCTATTTTAACTTCTTTTTAATACTTACGTAGTTATGTTATGTTTTTATCGATATATATAAACCCCTTTTTATATAAATATTTCTAGGCGGTAATCCTATTTTTAGTAAAACTAATATTTAAGTAGAAACGCTTAATGTTGAAATAATAGGCGTTATAAATCTGCTTTTTTTTAAACCATTCGCCAAGTACGTAATAATAAGGTATATTATCTTTATATTATTTACAGCAAGCGTAAAAGTATTAAAATTCGAAGACTTTAATTTTTTTTAAGAATTCCTTTAATAAGAAAATATATTTTAGGTATATAAAAAAAACGGATTTCGCGTTAAGTTTAAATTAACCTAGTTTAAGAGGGTTTTGAAAGTCGATCTTTAAAGATTAATTTCGCTAAGCTTTAATGAAGGCTTCGTAAGAGGTCGTTCTCGTTATTAATGCACGTCAAGATAGTAATAGGGTTATTAGTACGACTACGCTCTTTATAAGACGACTACGCACAAATAGAGATGGAGAAAGGGGGGTGTTATTATGGTAGCGAGGGCCTTTTAAGCCTAAAATTAGACTCGAAAAACGTTTATTAAGGAGTTCTTATTCGTGTACCTAGTTGGATATGTTATTAAGGCTAAACAGTGTGTTAATGTCGGGAACCACGAAGTCCATTAATAAACCCGGTAAACCGTCGCGGGAAGGGGGGCTTAAATCCCCGCGATAGTCTTCCTCTTCGCTCTCTAGTTCGAAGAGTTAAGTTGGGCCCATTTATACTAAGGAAGTATGTAATTAGTAAATAGTAGAACGTATTATTAAATAATGTGGTCACTGGGACGGTAATTGCTGCTTAAACGAAGTATATAAAGGTGTATATAGTAATTAGTAGTGTTCGATGATGCTTTAGTATTTGTGAAGTATTCGCTGTGGGATTTGTTTTTTTCTTTATACTTTTTCTCAACACCATAGCGAATACTTTTAATGTTACGAATTTAGCTTATTAAAGGGGTTTCTTATAAAGGTGTTAAAACACGAACTATAAAGATATTAATAAGATAAAGAATTTCTATATAATATCACGTGATATAAATCACTTTAAATAAAGTAATTTAAAGGTATTTAACATATCAAAATGGAAATCCTATATAAAGGGAAAATGGATATAAAAAAGAAGAAATTTCCTTTGTTTCTAATTATTCATTCTAGTTTCTTAATTATTAATCTAAAATTATAATCACTTTTTAATACTATAATAAAAATACCTTAAAATCTCTTTAACGAATAAAACATTATAAATCACTTAAACTAATCTTAACTCACTATTACCTTTAAATCAAGAAAACCTAATACGTACTTACTTATAAAGTTAACTAACTAAGAATATATAAGGAGGTTTGTCACAATAATATATTCAAAAGGTTAGTTTTAAATAAAAAGATTTTATTTATAATTAAATTTATATTAAATTATCTCGAGGCGGAAGTTTAAAGTAAAATAGATATTTTTTAACTTAAATTTCGAGGTTAATTAATTATTTTTATAGACTTATTAAAACGAAAATATTATTATTAATTACGCGTCGTAATATTAATAAGTATTTTAATTATTTTCAAAAGTAATTTTTATTTTTAAGTTAAATTATAATGGTAATTAGCGATACTAAGGTTATTTAACATTATAATAACTCGCGATTTAAATGTCATTTTGAGATTTTTACATAGCTAATAAGCATGTTTAATCTAGTTTAACGTTTTTAGCTCATAATTAAGGATGGTTAAAAGCGTGCCACTTATTAAATAATATTATTAAATTAATTATTTTTAGTATTTTATAAAAAGGGGGTAGCTATAATGAAAATAAGAAAAACCCTATAAAGAAGTTAGTAGTTATTCTAGGTAAGTTAAGAAATGTAAGTAATTTGATTTAAGAAAAATCCGTTGTTAAGTTGAGATTTTATTAAAAATAGATAAAATAGTAAGAAGAGAACTAAAAGCTAAAAAGGCGTTACGTTATAAATATAAATAATAGAATTATTATATAAAGCTACGTGTAATAAATATATTAATATAAACTAAGCGGCTAAGTAAATAGTTAAACGATTAAACTAAGTTAATTAAATAATATTTATTACTAGTTAATAAAGATGCCGTGTTATGGCTAAAATGCTCGTGTTGGCGTAACATCCGGATTATATTATAAAAAGTCCTTATTATATATTTTTGGTTTTTTGCTGAGATTTTTATGAAGGTATAACTTAGTTTTTTTATGCGTATATACCTTTTTTTATGTGATATTATTCGTTTTTATGCTTGATTAATCTTGTTATTAATTATAATGATAAATACGTTTAATAATTTAGCACGTCGAACCTTATTAAAGAGATTTCTAATTTAATAAAAAGAGGATTTTAAGTCGATATTATACATTAATAAGAGTTTATATGCTTTTTTAATGTATTAATTGTATAATTATATATATGTTTTAACGCCGCTCGGATTCATTATTTTTAGTTTATAAGGTTAATCGTTAATTTTAAGCGTGTTTTAATAAGTATTTATAATTATAAAGTCATATTATAAGTACACGGTATTAAGTTAGCTTATTTAGATTAATAAAGGAAATATTTATAAACATATTTTTTCGACGAAATCTTGTTAGTATAATTAAACCACTAGTGTCAACTTTTTAACACCGTTATTTCTTAATAGTATTAATTTATAACGTTGTATATAATCGATTAAGCACGATTTAAAAGTGTATATTATTACTATATATTTAAGCGATTAAAAAGAAATTAAATAATCGAGGTTATATAAAATATACTAATAAAAATGGGATTATTTAAGGTAGCTAAATAGAATAGAGATATGCTAGGTGTTATATTAAGAAAATATAGATTTGTTATGTGTTAGTTTATAATGTATATATATTTTTATATATCGAAATTAATTGTTAAACGCTTAAGTACCTAGTTAATAACAAAGTTAAATTTTTATTGAGAAATAAAAGTAAATAAATAAGGGAATAAATATATAAATAATATGTTGTTAGTCGCTTAAACCTAATTTTTAGCCGCGAAAAAGCGGCTAATTAAAAGTAATATAATGAGTTTTTATATAAGGCGATGTTAAATATTAATACGTAATTAGTTTATTACTTAATTATAAAAACTAATAATAAATTATAATTAAAAGTTTTATAAGGTTAAAAGTCGGCTTAAGTTTATAAAAAGAGTTATACGCTTTAAAGGCTTAATTTATAAATATATATATATATATAAAGGCATAGTTATTTAAAACTTGTAATTTACGTTTAATTATATTAATAGCTCTTTATAAAGAGTTTCTTTTTTAGTAATATAAGTTATTTAAGTTTTTAACTCGTTTTTATGTTTTTTACGTTTTATTTAATTAAATAATGGCCAAAAAAGCTTAATGTTATTTTCGCTTTAATAACACTAACGTCGTAAAGTTAAGATATTTAAAAGAAAGAGTATTATCTTTAAAGCACTAAATATTATCCTTAAAATAACAACTATTATTTATAAAGCGTCGACTATCTAGTTAATTTCTAGCTTAATATAACGAACCTCCCTATGTATTCCTAGTTAATTGACTTTATAAGTAAGTACGTACTAGATTTTCTTAATTTAAAAGTAACAATAAATTAAGATTAATTCAAGTGATTTATAATGTTTTATTCGTTAAAGAGATTTTAATATACTCTCATTATAATATTAAGAAGTAATTATAATTTTAAATTAATAGCTAAAGAGCTAAAATAAATGACTAGATATATAAGAAATTCCAATTTACTTATATTTTATCCTTTTTAAGGAGTAATACTTAGTTTCTCTTTAATTCTCAAGAGTTTAACAAAGAATACTGATATTCTCTCTAGTTCTCAAGAGTCCAATAGAGTATTCTCTTTTGGAGTCATGTGACCTCAAATTACATGACCAACTCAATTCCCTTTACCCTTGTTGGTTTGTAACACCTAATAGAATTTATTATTAATAACCTTTTAACCGACTAAACCAAAATATGCTTTTTTCTTATTAATCGATTATAAAAGCTGTTTTTAACTTTAATAAATAAAAACGAGCGTTTTTTTATAAAACGGCTAAATTAAATTATTAATAAGTTTTTAATATTAATACCGAGTAATAACGACAAATGGTTAAAAAAGAGGAAAATTAATAACGTTATTACATCTTTATAAGCTTTTAAAACATTTATTGTTTTTATATGTTTTTTAGGTTTAAATACGTCGGTTTATATAAAGCCTGGTTTAAGTTGTTATATTAATATTATTAATATCCTTAATAATTATTACTTATTTACTAATAATCTTTAATAAAATGTAAAATATATAACATAAGTATTAAAATTTATAATATTATTATTTTTATATATTTGTTATATAAGCCGAGAAGCGAGAGTTAATATAAATATTATTAATAACTATATTAAGACATTTTTAAGAAGTTAAATATAAGCTCGATTTATTATATATAGCTAATAATAACGTTAAAATGGGTTATTTATTTAATAAAGGAATTAAAAGTGCCGTTAAGGTATCGAGGCGTAAAACTGTTTTTATTATATAAGTCTTATATAAATAAAGGTTAAAACACTTATTAATTAAATAAATAAAGAGGATATCGAATCGTATTAAAAACTTTTTAAACATAATAGTTATATTGGTTATATAATCGAAAAATTTATTAAAACGACTACCTCTTTTTATTATATAGCCATTAAAGAACTAAGTGTTTTTTTATATTACCTTTTATAGTTACTTATATAGGTTTAAAATAAGTACTTATTAAGACTTTAACTAGTTAATATAGCTTTAAGTACGTATTTATTCCCGTATAATTACGACACTAGAGCTATAATAATGAATTTTATAATGAGTTTTTAAGTAAATTACCACGATATTAATGTCTTAAGAAATTGTGACGAACCTCCCTATACATTCCTAGTTAGCTGACTTCACAAGTAAGTACGTACTAAGTTTTCTTGATTTAAAGGTAATAGTGGTTTAAGATTAGTTTAAGTGATTTATAATGTTTTATTCGTTAAAAAGATTTCAAGGTACTCTTACTATAATGTTAAAAAGTAATTATAGTTTTAAATTAATAGCTAAAGAATTAAAATGAATAATTAAATATATAAGAAATTCTAATTTATTTATACTTTATCTTTTTTAAGGAGTAATACCTATATTCTCTTTAATTCTTAAGAGTTTAATAAAGAATTTTAATTTTCTTTTTAATTTTTAAGAGTTTAATAGAGAATTCTAATATTTTCTTTAATTCTTAAAAGTTCGATAAAAAATTCTAATATTCTTTTTAATTCTTAAAAGTTTAATAAAGAATTCTTTTTAAAGTTATGTGACTTTAAATTATATAATTAACTTAATTCTTTTTATCTTTATTAATTCGTAACATTATATTTCTCTTTTAAATAGTTTTATCTTTAAAACTTTTTTTTGATAACCTTTCATTTTAATTATGTTATCCTATTATGTTATTAAGAATGTGTAAATAGGTTTAAAGAAAAGGAATTCTTTTAAATATTAATACGAACTAGTCGCCGCCATCGATTAATTTAGATATATAATTATGCTTTGTACTCGCTGTTTTAAGAAGGGCTTATTATGTAAGATGTTAAAGGACCGAAAAAAATGTTAGAATTATAGCGAAGTTAATATCACCTTTTATAACGGTAATTACATTTCCTTAAAATCCCTTTAAAACATTTAAAAAAAAAACTTAAAATTAACTAAGAAAAACGGGTAGTCGTTTAACAACTTTAAAAACTATTAAGTAAAATTACGTAATTAAATCGTTAATTTAAATGGTTACGTAAATGTGGGATTTAATTTATTTAACGCGAGCTTTAAAACTTAAATAAATTAGAGGATTAAGAACGTATTAAAGAGAAATAAAAACGTTTTTAAGTTAAATAATAATTTTTAACTAAATAAGTTAAAGTTACTTTTAAGGTTATCCCTTTTTTTGACTAGTTATAATTAAATTACGACTTAGGTTTTTAGATCTTCTTAGGCGATCTAGGTTTTAGCGGTAAAAGTTCTTAAGCTTAACCGTTAAATTCCTTAAATTTTTAAGTGGTTTTTAAATGTTCTTTTTAAGTAAGTAACCTTCTTACTTAACAAAATACTATAATTAACCTTTAACTCGTTTTAAATTTAATATCTTTTTTATTTTATACTTATTAAGGTTTTTTTTTAATTTTAATTGGTTTTTTAATAAAGCGTTTTTTAGTGTTAATTTTAAGAATAAAACATGGAATATAAGATATATTTTGGATCTTTTTAGTAGTGTTAACTTGTAATTAATTTTCGAAATAACTTTTTTAATTCTATATAGTTTTAACTTCTTAAATTTAAGTTTTTCGTTAAGTCGTTTTGTTTTAATTTAGGGTGTTTTTAATGTTACGCCTTGTTATTAACGAAATAAATAAACTATGTCTTTTTTTTTTAAGAATTAGTCCCTTAATTCTTTTTTTATTATAGTATTTTATTATTTTATCTTAAATGAATTATAATTCTTTTTATAACCGTTACTATATTATTTAAACCTTTTTAGATAGTACTTTTACTCTTAGGGCTTTTATTTCGACTCTTGGTGTTTTCGTAAGTTTAATTAGTTATTTTTAAACTTCCGTTTTCTATTTATACACTACTTCGTATAGTGATATCTTTATATCTTTATTAATTAAAGTATTATATATTATTTAGGCTATTAATAACAATTTTACTTAGTTATTTATTTCTTAGTTAACATAGCTTTTTAAATACTATTTTATTATTTAGTTCAATTTTTTTGTTTATTTGTTTATTTAGGGATAATACATTATAAACAACTTTTATTTAACTCTTATTTGTTTTATTAGGTTTATTTAAAATTTTAAAGTAAATAACTTATCTTTATTTAAAACAATACGTTTTAGTAATCCATATTTATTAACGTATTTTTTTAGGAAATTAAAAATTAGTTATTTTGTTATGTTTAACTCGTTAAATGGTAAAAAGTAAGTATATTTCGTGAGTTTATTAATAATTACTTATATGTTGTTATAAGGTACTTTTATAATAGGATTTTTTAACTTAGGGAGTTTTACTACGAAATCCCATGTAATTATATATTACGCTTTATTAGGTATTTGAGTTAGTTATAATAGTTTATATAGTTTATATTATAATGCTTTAGCTTTATTATAAACGTTATAATTTTTTATAATTTTTTTAACTGTTTATCGCATCCCTAGAAAGTTGAATTTTTTTTAAAGTCGTTTTATTATCTTGAAAACTCCTTAGTAACTATGTAGAAGATGTTTATAAAATTCTTTAACGAATTTGTTTTATATTCGTTTTAATACGTAAACCTTTTTTTTATACGAGAGAAGTTTGTTGCTAAATCCTTGTTAAAATTGTAATTATTTTTCTTTTTAATTGTAATTTTCTTTAAAACGTTATTTTTAGTTTCTTATATTAATTCGTATATAAGTTAATATAATTGATTTATCATTTTGTTGTTTAAATATCTAAATATTTCTTTTATTGATTTTTAACTTATAATCTCCTTTTTTACTAAGCAAGTCTATTTAAACGTTTTTTTTTCTCTTAATATAATGGATTTTAAAATTAAACTTGAACAAGAAAATTATTTAATGTTTATACCTTTAATTAAACGTTTATGTTATTATAAATTATGTAAGATTCTTGTGATTTAAATAAATATTAATAGGTTCTTTAGTTTTATTAAGCCATAATTCCCATTTTTTTAATGCTTTAATAACTATTAATAGTTTCTTATTATAGATTTAATAGTTTAATTTAACATTATATAGTGCTTTAAATAGGTATATAATTAAGTACTATTTTCTATTGTTTTCTAGTTACTTTAAAACTGCTTTAATAGCGAAATTTAAAGTGTTTATCTTTAATCATTTCTTCTTATTTTCGTTTAAAAATTTATATATAACCTTACTAATTATAACTTTTTTTAGCTACTAAAAAGCTTATATAGCTTTTTTAATGAAATAAAAAGTTTTTCTTGTTTTCGCTAAGATAATTAATTCCGTTAATAATTTAGTAATTCGCTTAAAATCTTAAATGAGTTATTTAATGTAGTTAATAAAGCTAAGAAATGTATATACGTTTATAATATTCCTAGGTTCTAGTTAATTCTTAATTGTTATTATCTTTCCTTTTTAAATATGGATTTTTTTTAGGTTTATTATAAACCCTAAATAATCTAGTTTTTTAATATGTTATTTACTTTTAGTTAAATAAATAAATAGGTTTACCTTTTCTAGGGCTTTTAACACTTACTTTACATATTCCTTATATTCCTTCTCGCTTTTTAAGTAAATTAATATATCGTCTAAATAAATAAATACAAATTTATCTAGAAATTTACGAAGGATTATTATGATTATATATTGAAATATAGCAAGTGTATTAATAAGTCTAAATAATATAACTTTGTACTTATAATATTTATATATCGTTTAAAAGGCGATATATTATTCATGTTTTTTAGTTATTTTAATTATATAATAGTTATTACGAAGGTTTAATGCTATAAAGATTTAAGCTTTATTAATTTATCTTTTTATAAGTTTTATTAGTAATAACGAATATTTATTTTTTTTAGTTATTTTATTAAAGTATTAATAATTAATTACTCGTTTCCATATTAAATTTCCTTTTTTATTAACATGTTATTTCTTATTTTTATCGATTTTTGGTATTATAATTACCGGGTATCTTAATAAGGACTTTAATTTTTAAATATATTCTTTATTAAAATCCTTTTAAATTCCTTTTTATAATACTTTTTGTTTTTCTTGATTTATAAGATATATTAAGAATAATTTTAATTATTTTCTTTCTTTAAAGTAAATCTAGTGATCTTATTAGTTATATTTTAGTAATTCTTTTTTTGTTTTATTTTTAAACAATTTATAGAAACGGAGGTATTTGTGTGGTACTCTTTTCGTTAGATTTTTAAACTTAGTCGCTCGAATTATATAAGTAATATATTTTATCTTTATATTCGTTTTTCTAGAGTTATTTACGGTATTTATTTTGTAACTTATAATAGTTAACTCTTTTTATTTTTAATCTTAATAAAGCGTGTTTATCTTAAAATTTATTTGTAGATTGTTTTTTTTAAGTTAATTTATTTTTAATATTATGTCGTGACTTAATATATATATAATATTAAAAATGACTTACTCGAGATATTCTTAAATGGTTACCGAGAAAGGGATTATTTTTCTTAGTATTTTACTATTCTCGTAATTAAATATATATTTTTCGAAGTTTTATAATTAGTATAAACTTTATTTATATATTTATAATATTTTGTTTTTTAAGTTATCTTAGTTGAAATATAACTTTTATTTGTTTTTAAGTTTATAAAGGCTTTATACTCCTTTTTATTATATTTAACTTTAGTTATAATGGTATTATTAAGTCTTAACTAGACTTTATATAAGGACTTGCTATTTATGGCTTCTCGCTGCTTTACTAGCAAGAGCCTTTGTCGTTTTTTAGTTTTTTACGTTTTTTCTTTTTTGGGTTTCTTTAAGTTGCTACGGCTTAGATATCTTTCCACTCTTAAGTTTTCATGGGAGCGTATTTTTAGTAATTATTATTTAAATAGTTTTTTTAATTACCTTTTACGTAGTAAGGGGTAAAAGGTTTATCCTTTATATAAAACCTCGCACATTAAAATTTCAATTCTTTTTCGAGGGCCTTTTTATAACCTAAATCTATTTTCTTGTTAACTCGAAATTTCTTAAGGTTTTAAATTATTTTCGAATAAAGGGTATAATCCTCGAATTTACTTGCTAAAAGTAACTTAATATTTCTTTATAAGTTTATATAGATTTCTAAAAACTTTCCCTTTTTCTTAAAATATATCTTAACGATTTATTTATAACTTAGTTTAATCGTATGTATTTTTATTTATTATTTTATTAAGTATTTTCTTATGGAGCTAAATAGATTAATGTTATATTTATTTTATTTTTCGAGCTATTATAAAAAATGTAGTTCTTTTTATAATTCCTATAATTCTTCCTCGATTTCGTTTTTTTCGAAACTTGTTTTAAATAAATCGTGTATATCGCATAATACTAAAGTATAACATATATAACCCTTAATAATTACTTCGTGGCTTTTTTTAGAGCTTAAGTAAAAATAATATGCTTTAAAATAATATAGCTATCGTGAGACGTTATTATAAATATATATATATATATATATATTTTTTATGTTATTACTTTTTAGTTTTTAAGAATAATAACCGGTTTTATCTTTAAAACTTCTATATACTTAATAAGCGTCGTTAATATAAAAGCTTTAATATAACGATATATGTTCCTTTTCCGGTTGTTTTTTTATTTTTAGTTTTGTTTTAAGTTTTTTACTTAATAGCTTATTAGGCTAGTTAGTATTATTTAAGCTTTAATAAATATCGTAATTATTATTTATATAAAACCTCCGGTTTAAGCTATTATATTAACTTTTTCCTTAATAAGTTTCGTATTTATTGTTATTATAATGGCTTTAATATAGTTTATTATGGTTTAACTTAATTTTTAAGTCGTATTCTAGTTTATAGGTATTATATTTATATGGTAGTTCGCTTTTATTATATCCTTATTTGACTTATTTTAGCGTGAAGTACTTTAAATATAAGTAGTTATACTTTAAATAGTTTTTACGGTTAACTTAATAATATTTATATTTTTTATAAGGACCTTTTTATCTTTTTTTATTTTAATAGTAATAATAATAAATATTTAGTTTATCTCTTTATTATTTTTAAAATGAACCTTTATTTTAGAGGTTTTTTTTTCGGGTTAAGAAATCCTTCTTGTTTTTAGTTTTTATTTCTTGAGATTTCGGCATTTATTTTTATAATGTTTTTTCTTTTTATAGTTAAAATACTTAATAATTATTTTATTTTTTATTTTTTTTTGCTTTTTTTGAGCAGCGTTGATTTTAATAAAGTTTGATTTAGTTTTAATGCTTTTTTTTGTTTTAATACCACTTTTATGATTTCCTCCTTTTTATTATTCGCCGCTCTTTCGTTATACCGTTTTTTTCTTTTTAAGGTATTATTTAAAGTTTTCGTTATTAATAGTAATTGTTATTATAACGTAGTTATTAAACTTTTTTAGGTTTTTTTCTTTATATAAGCTTGTTTTATATAGTTTATTCTTTATATAGTTTTTTAGTTTTTAATAAAATAAATAATATAAGCTCTTAATAAGTAATTATAACTAACTTGCGAGTTTCTTAAACTTAATAGCGTAATTTAAAGCCTTTTTATTTTATCGTAGTTTATGAAGTTTAGCTTCGGCTTGTTATTTGAGGATTAAGTTGCTAAATATAAACCTAAGTTGTTTTTTAAACTCCTTATAATTTTTAAAGACCTTTTTTGTGTTTCTTTAGGCGTTTAATCCGTTTTTTAAATGATTTTTTAATACTAATTAAAACCAGGTTAAAACAGTTTTAACGAGGAGCTAAGATATCGTAAAAACCTTTTATTTTTTAATAGTAATTATTTCGTAATAAAACCGTAAATAAGTTCCGGCTTAAATTAGAAATCCTTTTAAATTACTTAACTTATTATATTTATTAAGTGTAATTAGTTTGAAACTTTTTATATCGGGGGTCGTTATGTTATTTTCGTCGTTTAAGTTATTAGGGTCGCTATTATTTAAAGGTAGTTTTAGTTATTTATTTTTAAGAAGTAAAGGTTATTTTACTTATTTATTTTCTTTTTTAAGTGTTTTTTCCTCCTTTTTTTCTTTTTCTTTAAATGATTTTTTATTAAGCTTTCAAGGTGTCTTTTTAGGACTCTTTTTTAACTATAATTATAATTAATTTTTGTGTTATTTTTTTAAACCTTTTTATTATACCGTAAAAAAAATCTAAAGCTTTCGTTTAAGAGCTCGTTAATTATTATTCTTTTATTTATTTCTTTTTTTGTTGCCTTTTAATTTTAAGGGGCATGTTTATTTTAAAACGGTTTAATTAAAAGTCCTTTTTCTTGAATTAATATTAAGCATTAATTAAGGAGCTATTAAAATGTGACGAACCTCCTTATATATTCTTAATTAGTTAACTTTATAGGTAAGTACGTATTAGGTTTTCTTGATTTAAAAGTAATAATGGTTTAAGATTAATTTAAGTGATTTATAATGTTTTATTCGTTAAAGAGATTTTAAGGTATTTTTATTATAATGTTAAAAAGTGATTATAGTTTTAAATTAATAGTTAAGGAACTAAAATGAATGACTAGATACATAGGAAATTTTAATCTATTTATATTTTATTCTTTTTAAGGAGTAACACTTATATTCTCTTTAATTCTTAAGAGTTTAATAGAGAATTCTGATATTCTTTTTAATTCTCAAGAGTCTAACAGATAATTCCTTCTGGAGTCATGTGACTTCAAATTACATGACTAACTCAATTCCCTTTACCTTTATTGGTTCGTAACAGAAATCATTAGAAACTAGACGCGGGGTATAGTAATTAAATAAGCTTAATAAATCTTGACGTTAATAGGCTCGACAAGGTTATACTCATTGTAAACTCCGATACTAAAGGTTCTTTTAAAGGTAATATAGGTTATAATAATTAAATTTACCTTTTATTATAACCGCTTAAGTGCTATTATTTATAATATACTAATATATAAAATAATATATTTCTTTTTATCGCTTAAATACACATATTAAATTCAAGTATATATAATAATAGCTTTTACTTTTTAACCTTACTTAGCTTAAATTACGTATAGTAAAAATTAATTTTCGTTAATAAGCTAAACACTTATATAATAAGTATTATAAGGCTTGCTTTACCTTTTTCCGGCTTTAAACTACCTTGTTAAAGTAAAAAAGTATTAATAAACCATTCTTGGCTTTTAAGAATTAATTATTTAATCTAGAGTTTTTTTTATTAATTAGTAATATAATATAATAAAAAAGGTAGAAATTTATTAATTCTTTAATAACTTTGTTGGTAACTTGTTTAATAATCGCCGCGTTTTCGGGAGATTAAGTTATTCGAAATACCTAAATATTTCTTAATAATTTACTTTTTATTTACTTAAATTTAACCTTGGTCGCCGAATTAATTTTTAGTTGCGAAATCTTTATTAAGAGTCTTATAAGCTTGGCCGATAGCTTTATAAAATGCATTATTAAAAACGGATTATAAGATTTATAAAATAGGTATATCGAAGAATTTTAAAGTTAAAAGCGGTTTTAAATTTTAATATTTTATAATCGTTATACGTGCCTTTATATAAATGTATTAAGATATTATGTTAAGTAGCTATAAATAATGCCGTTAAAATATTTTTAATTCGTAGAAATAGATTTACTATAGAAATAATAAAGAATTGCTACGTGACGGTCTCCATATGGTCACGTGGTTTAGAAAAACCCTTATTAACTTGTAATAAAAACCATTTTGTCTGCGAGCTTGTTTCGTCCACTCGCTTATATGGTACGTTAATTTTAAATAAAATATTATAATTAAACTTTTATAATTTTTTATTAAATATTTTATAGCGCAAAAGCGACGCCGTTTAATTACTAGGTTATAATTAAGCTTATATAGTCTGCGATATATTTAAATACTTATTTATATAGTAATATAAATAAATAAATAA
>MU404182.1:0-26798 GCA_022695795.1 Biscogniauxia marginata
TCCCCCCCGGCCCCCCGCCCCCCCCCCGGCCCCCCCCCCGCCCCCCCCCCCGCCCCCCCCCGCCCCCCCCGCCCCCCCCCCCCCGCCCCCCCGCCCCCCCCCCCCCCCCCCCCCCGATCAGGCATGAATGACCAGCCAGTCAAAGTCGAGACCATGGAACAGACACCATGTCAAATCATCGGAGCCCGCAGCACAGCTCTGTCTTCTGGGAGATCCCTCCAGTTTTCAGACCGTCTTCAACGTCCCGGTCCGCCCGGGCACGGCGTTATACGCCCTCTCGCGGTCCCGGTATTCTCTCTCGCGCTCTCGCTCGCGCTCTCGCTCGCGGGCCTTCGACTTTGCCCTCTCCCTTTCCCTCTCCAGTTCCCGTTCCCGTTCCCGCGCGGCAGCACTACTATTCGTGTTGTTGTTGTCGTTGTTGCTGTTGTCATTGCTGCCGCCATTTACCTTCTCCCTGCCCTCGCGCGCCCTGCCCCGGCCCCTCTCCCTCTCCCCGCCCCCAGCGCCATCGATAAGCCTCCCCGGCGGCAGCGACGGCACGGGCGGGACTACGCCTCCCCCGCCGGTGCTTGTGCCCGTGCCCGTGCCCGAGCGCGCGGACGGCGCGCCCGCGCTCTTGCTCCGCGTCCGCGCCAGCGAGGCCGCGCTGCTCCCGTTGGCGTTGTGCGCCCCCGGGCGCCTGAGCACGCTGCGGGGCGGGACCTCGAGGAGCCCGCCGGAGCCCTTGGGGTTGTTGCCGACGCTGATCATGTCGACGAGGTGGGCCATGCCCTCGGGGGCGCGGACGCCGTGCCCCTTGCCCTTTTCCGACCACTGCGGCGGCTCCTGGAACGCCGGGGTGATGTCGACGAGGGGCTTGGGGCGGTCGCGGCGGTTCGAGTGCGAGAGCCCCGTCGGCTGCGAGGAGAGCGGGTGCGGGTGGCCTGCTTGGGTCTGGGGCCTGTCGTTACCGTTGCCGCTGCGGAGGGGGAGGACGGGTAAGGGGGGAGGCGGAGGGCGCGAGGACGAGGTTAGGGATTGCCGGCGCGTGTGCATCACGCCGGCGGAGGTGCTGGGGCGCGAGGAGGATGCGCTGCGCTTCTTGGCCGAGTGCTCGAGCGCGGATGGGAACCACGAGGGGGATTCGGGCTTTTGCGTTGGTGACGCCGGCGCGGATTGCTTGTTCAGCAGCGAGGGGCCGTCCGTGAACGCTGCGTCTCTAGGCCCACCCGCTCTGTCCCCTTCAGCCTGAGCCTGCTTGCGCTCTTCGTATCCTTCCCCAAGCAAGCCGCCGCCCGTGAAAGCGTCCTCACTTATCGATTTGATGCTGTCGATTAGCTTAGCGTTGTGTTTGCCCTCCCTCGAGGGGCGGCCGGAATGCGATGTGGAGGAGGTGCCCTTAGGCATGGTCGAGGCATCTGGTACTGTTGGCAAGAAGTCCTTTCCAAATTGAGATAATCGCTTGTCAAAGCGCTTTAAATCTAGCAACGGTTCAAACTGACCGATAGCATATGGCGACTCGTCGACTGAGACCCGGAGGCGGTGTCCATCGGCTACAGCAACGTTGACCGATCTCTTGGGCGTGTGCGTGACCGGGGTAATCTGAGGAGCCTTCTCGTCCGTCTTTGAGATCGAGACCTTTCGCGTCCTCCTAGCCTCCGGCCTTCGATCTAAAAGATACCAGCTGCGCCACCCCTGAACCTTTTCGTCGAATTGTGCCGCAATTTTAGGGTCTTCGGTCGAAAAGTAATGGACATAGTTTTCGGTATTCATAAACACGGTTGTCTTCTGCTGGCTTCTCACAGCGAAAGTGTAGCGCTTGGGGGGCTTGAGATGTCTCCGCATCTGCGAATCGGTAGGGGTATAGATGTCATAGTCGGACAACCGACATAAGCTCGCAGTGTCCTTGTCTGACGTATTAGCATTCGGCTTCTTTGCGCTGAGGAGCTGTCCATTCTCGAGGAGTGTGATCCATCTCTTGTTCCACTTCCCTGGGCGATTCGAGTGATACATATGCAGTTGGAAACCCTGCGGCGCCTGTCCATTCGGAACAGCACTGGCCTCCAGATCGCGGTCCTGCTCAGCTGATTCGGACACCGTGACGACCAGCTGGTTCTGCGCGTCACGGTCCCAAGAATTCATTACTTCCCGGATACACTCGTAGCGGCGAAGACGACGCTCGAGGCCTAGAACACCATATACCTCAGTCACCACACAGTTAGCTGGGCTGATCTCGAGATCATATGTCATCTTCTCAGAAGTCTGTGTAAGGATGTCGATCGGGGTGGTCTCGGGCGTAACCTCTAGACTAAAGGTATGGTGTCTGCAGCGGACAGTGACGTTCTGAAATTGAGATTAGCGCGGCGCATCTTCTCCCGAAACTCTGAAGAGAAACTTACTCGGTCCCCGGCATTGATAGCAGAGTTTGGCGCATCCGTTTGGGGCACAATGCCTCTGCCACCCGGCTGGATTCCAATTGGCATGGCCCTTGCATGGTCTTGTTTGATCGCGCGACCGTTCCTGTCATCACCGCCTGATGGTGGGGATAGGGGAGACAACACATCCTTAGATTTTCGACCCTTCGTCAGAAGCACGAACTTCTCGATGACAGGGCTTCTCGGCTTGTGCGACTGAGTTGAGACTCTCTGGCTGTTGGCCAATTGCACCTCCAGTCTCTGTAGGTCCTTCTTCTTTTGCTCTGCTATCATGCGGTCTGTATCCATCTCTAAGCGTGCCGCTTCTTCGGTGCATCTTACTGCCTCGTCTTGCTCGCCGGGTCTTCTGCGCCGCTCGTTTCGATCGGCCGTTCTCTGTCGCTGGTTCTCGTCACTTGAGGTGCTCGGGCGGCTCTGGTAACCCGACATCCTGCGATGATGCCTAGATGTTGCGTCGGTATGGCGCGGCTGTTGTCGCGAAGAAGCGAGGGGTGTTTCGGGGCTGCCATCTTTCTTTTGTTGGCGTCCAAGGTCGGCGGTCCTTAACGGGCGTGGTATAGCTGGTACGGGGGGTGGTATTTCACCATTGGATGGTGGATCGGAATTTAATTTCTGGGTTGCATTTTCGTTCATGGCAACGCTATTCGTCCGGCGGCGGTAGCGAGACATGGATCGAGCAATAGAGTTTCCGGATGTAGCATCCTTTTGGTGACTGACCTCGTGACCGTCGTTACGTGACATTATTGCATTCCCTGTATCTGGAGTTGTAGAGACGCTTTTGCCTCTGAGACTCCGATACCTGGAGAACTTAGCCGGCTGGTTGTGTTGACGCTCCCCAGGCGCCGAGAGGGCGACTATCTCGGACCCTGTCGACATGGCCAGGGATCTGCTTGGAGGGATCAGCCGGCTGAAGCCACTAACAGAGTCACCAGGACCGATAGATAGGTTGTAGGGTGGGAATGAAGATAGATAATGATCTCCGGCGACGGGCTTCAACTGTTCTAGTGGGGGACGATATTCTCGCGCGATCTCCACAGAAGATCGAAAGGGTTGAAATTGATGACGCGACAAGTGACAGGAGGCGATGGCGGCGAACGAAGCACGGACAACCGCACTACGTAGGGAATAGACTGCCACAAGAACCCCGTTTCTACTTGGTATTAACAAGAACAAGAACAAGAATAAGAACAAGGACAAGTGCGCTATCTCGTATAGCAAATCCTTAATATGAGAAGGATAAATTCAATAGCGTCGTCACCTAGGCTCTAGCAAGTGCTTTCGCAAAACGAAAACCCAAATCTCTTTTCCGCGGACCTCCATCAAGCAGGAGGTTAAGATAGACAGGAAAAAGAGAAATAATAATTGATGACGGGAACTCGGTGGAATCCGGTATGCAAGGGGAACTGAGGATATTGCCGTGCCGTCTCCCTTCTCGGGTATGTGGAGTAACTATAGCTAAATATGTTTCGCTAGTTGGCATGCCGAGCAGCAAAGAAAAAAAACGAGATGTCGCATTAATTGTGCAGGGGATCTCGCATTGCGTCAGTGGTCACCGGTCTAGAATTCGTAGACTGCCAGGCACGAAAAGCAAAACCTGCATGTCGGTAACCCATACAGACGATATGGGGCGCAGGGGCCATATCCATTGTGTAAGTGTGGGATCAGTAAGTACCTAAGCATCGTATTTAAAGCATCCCTATCTGTTCCCTATTCGAAATGCCAGGGCTGAATGCTGTGTCTTGTCGTCGTGTCTCCCTATCCCAGGTACAAATATCAACCGTGGCCATTGTAAGTCAGTAGTTGGGCCATCGTACCAATGCCTGCTCGTTGGGTTCGGGGACTTCCAGATCTCGCAAGTCGACCCAAATCAGTTCAATGGTGCAAGTTTAATTCGACCTATAAATTCAGCTTCCGAACTTCATGCGCTGCGCCTATTTTGCTGGGCCGCCGAATCACTTAGAGATCACGCGTGCACTGGAAGGCAGCCCTTTGCAGTCCGCGTTGAACAACGTAGCGTTTGATAGCTCGGAAACCCTGGCTGAAATGACCCGTCCGTCCTATCTCATCTAAGTGAATCTCGTGCCGGATCGCAATTTTGTAAGACGGTTTCAGGGCGAAGTAAGCGATGCTAGGCATATCTAATGAATAATAATTCTGCGTGTCGCCTGAGTGGTCTCAAACGGAAATTGAGAATATTTCCCATTCATACATGTAAAGTTCATAGTCTCATTGGAAGCCTGCACTTGGTGGTAACCTGTAATATGAACGAACAGTCGGCGTAAGGCAGCCTATAGGGCCCTTTATTCTTGGCATGTGTAGAACAATCGAATCATGATGTTTTCAATTTGTTCATTTTCTGAACGCGCGAACGCTCCATCTCCACCAGCCGGTAAAGTCTTGGGTTGAAACGTCAATACCAACATCCTTCAGCGCTTGAGTGCTGAGGTGGCAATCGTAAGGTCTCTGCACAGCAGCGTTTGGGTCATTGCCCTCTGTGCTAGGCTCGATCGCTGCAATTGACAGGCCCATGATCTCTCCGAAAACTTTGCATATCTCATACTTGGTGTACTTGTCTTCAGAGGAAAATTGCAGTATCTGAGGCAACGAGGCGCGATCACTAGAGCCCGAGTACTTGACAGAAACATCTGCAGGAGTGGTTAGTGTCAATAAAACCAGGTGGCACTGTAATTAGACCAGGGGGAGGAGGAGCTCGGGAAACATTACCGTGGCACACCCGTGCTACGTCTTCCGTGTTGGTTGGATACCGGAGGGCCCAGTGGTCCATCGTGATTTTCGTCCCGGGCTCTTGGGCCTTCCACACGCTGTCCATGAGTATATTCACCGCGCTCTCCGATGGCAGCTCAGCATCGCCGTAGAGCACCGGGACACGAAGCACTACACCTAGCCCTTGTTTTCCAGCCTCCTTGAATTCTTCCAAAGTCGCCCGTTCGCCATCCAGTTTCGTCTGTCCATAAAAGTTGGTAGGTTGCGGCGTTGCGTTCGCTGCGTAAGGCGCGTCCCCAGGCTTGCCCGGGAAGACATAGTCGGTGGAAATGTAGATCAAGCAGATGTCGCGTTTAGCACACAACGCAGCCAGGTTCTTGGTAGCGGCGACATTCAAGGCACGGGTTCCCTCCGGGTCTTTATCGCATTTGTCTGGAAATCGGCTGGCGGCACCTGATGAGACAGAGGTCAGCTACCAGTCATCAACAACCCGGAGTTTACTTACAATGTACGACAACCTGTGGCCTGAGATTTCGAGAGCAAATTAGCCTCGTGAATCCCCAAACAGACGCGCGTTGGCAAGGTTTTACACGAACTTGACATTGTCTAGACAGGCTTCAAGCTCGGATGGCTTTCCAAGGTCAACTTTGAGAACGACGGACCCGTCGGCACGAGAAAAACCTGTGCCTTTGACAGTCCATTTGTTTCTCTCGAATGCTCTTACGACCTGCCTACCAAGCAGACCTGTGGCTCCAGTAACCAAGACTGTCTTTCCGGACATCGTTTCCCCCTTTTTCAAGGCGACAGGGTCGTCTGGTGAATAGAACGAAAGGTGGAAGCTTTCAAGTTGAGCTCACCATTGTACAGTGGTGTACTGTGTAATCCGTATGTACAATGCGCATTGGGAGATGGCGGGGTTAAAGTGCTTAGTCTAGCTTAGATTTACCCAACCCCACAGGAACAGGTACCCTGACGTAAGAGCCTGTACGGATTATTCAAGCCTGCAATTTACGGCAAGTGCCTAGGTTACCTACCTACCTAACGTTATATGGTTCCCTATACGCCAATGCCGGAGGCTAACGTAAGGCTGATATGTTTTATGTACCTAGTATATTCTACCTACCTACTCCTCCTTGAATCTACAAATTCTATAGTTCTGGTCACATCCAAATATTTGCAACATGATTATCGAGCCGAGTCTATTCCCAATCGGTATAAGTGTGTTTATCGGGTATACATTATCAGTATACATCATTGGTGAGAATGAAGATTTGTGCTTCTCTTCAACACATGTATGTATATACCTACCATTTCTTCCGGGAGGCACTCTTCAAGTCATCTACGTTTAGTATATCAGCGCCCTCTTCCACCAGCGTATGCCAAATTTTATCTCTAAGATCAACGGGCCAACTTGGCGTGTCCCAATATCTGGTTTTCAATCCTCTCCTATGAGCCCCTTTGATCTGCCCACGGACTATCCGGAGCTGAGCTTCGCTGAGACCAATTAGGATAGGCCCTACCGCATCTTTTAGGCTTGTGCTTGCATAGAATGAGTTCGTCTGATCATATTTGAAGATCATGGACGGTGTCGGTGTCGGACCGTCAGTCTCGGGGTTCTCCCACATATCCCCAAGTGGCGCGTCAAAGAACGCATCGCGATATGTCGAGTTGTTTACTAGTACATCGAATGGCGTATTACCCGTGCCAACCACGGTAACCTGGCGCTTGTGAATAATGCCATCTTCGACATATGTCAACCAATTCCTAGCTCTCAGCGGTTCTAGTTGAGTAAGCACTTCTGGCCAGGTTTGAGCTCCGTCTGTCTTCACATCTACCAACAAAACGACTGTCTGTTCGGGGTCGGCGTCGAAAACACCACGGCGTGTATCGTTATAGAATATCGTCTGCGGATTAGACCGATTGAGTATATCCACGAGCGGGTTTACATATAAAGATTGAAATGTACGGTTTGGTTGTAATGCTGCCGTGTCGTGGCCCACGTATAGCTCTGGCTTATCGTCGAAGAACCATACGTCCGCCTCAATCCCGACACAACCAACATGCAGGGCTGAAAAGAGAGGAACCTTCCGCCAATAATCGTTATGTGAATGGCAAGGTATTGGCACGACGTCCCGGAGGAAATCTGTAGGATACCATGCTAATGACTCCGTTCCAGTCCCTGGCTTTCCCCAGTTACCAAATATTTTGTCTGGGTCGTATTCTTGGCCCCATAGACTCCGCAGTAAGGCGAGTAGCAGGATTATAACCGACATACCACCTCTGCCATCCTGGTTAGCAAACAGTGTCAAGTGCAATGCGTCGTCGTGAAGGCACCCACAGAATGGATAATATAAATATACCACCACAAATGCCATAGCCTTGGTAACGACGCTTTCTTCGTAAGGGTCGGGCTACATGTTCCTTTTCTATAGACTTCGTCTTGACTACTTCCGAGGGATACTCGTTTCCTTTAGTGATATACGTGGGTATATAATCATGGCTAGGTCTTCCGTTCCACAACTTGCTCAGCAAGGCACCGTTTTCAGATTCCATTAGGCTACGGTCCATATTACCGAGCGATTGGGCGTTGGTGATGCTTGTAGTACGAATCGTTGGAAAGAGTGTAAAAAGCTAGAAAACTGAAATAAAGTAACATGGGTAACTTTGGCGACCAGTTGGGGTTTTCCACTCAAAGTACCTTATATACAAGACCTATATATAATTAGCCATGGTGGTGGAAAGTTCAGAGGAAGAAGGGGAGGAAGAAGAGTTGGCAACAGTCTAGTTATGAAGGCTCCTGAGGTCTAGTTCATGCGTCCTGCTGACAACTATCGAGGCCTAGACGTGCCTGGTGGAGTGATCAGTTCAGCTTGCATACAGCTCCAAAATAATCACCATGTAAACCAGGTCCTGGTGGGTTGTCCGCGGTAGATTGTCCCCTCAGCTGCTGTAAATCATAAAGCACCTGCTGCGCCGTCATCACTTATAAGCCAGCTATAATACGGAGGGTAGGTCTAAACCCAGCTTAACTTGGTTGAGTAATGATGGGTGCTGCGCCAGGGGCATTGTATGCGAATGGATGACAATCGAGTGTTAGTACCTACCTAAAGTTACCAAAAATGTTCACTCAACTGGGGGGTGGAGGGGACTCTGGGGGCTGTGACTTGTGGAAGATGATAGGATCTCGCATGTGGAAAGTCTATCATGCCAAGCCACATAGAGATGGGCCTAACCTAATATAGCTTAGCGTTATTTTTCACCAAGTTAGCAAATCTGGCGCGCATCGACCCCACGTTCGGTATTCATTCGTTCTAGACCGCCGACTATCGCCAGAAGAAAGAAAAAAAAATTACCCGACTGTCATATGAGCCTTTCCTCCATCAAGCACCAATCCGTGAGAAATTCGAGTCACGATGCCACACAAGCATACAAGGAGGGTCAAGGACCCATCAACGTTAGTGTTATCACCTGCCTAACCAATTCACCCCTTGTCGCTA
Organism: Biscogniauxia marginata; assembly: GCA_022695795.1. NCBI lineage: Eukaryota > Fungi > Ascomycota > Sordariomycetes > Xylariales > Xylariaceae > Biscogniauxia > Biscogniauxia marginata. Next base: position 8,636 of record MU404182.1, read on the forward strand.
ACCGGGCCATTCCTGCAGCTTCGACCTGCCACCGTCGCAATTTGCAAGGCCTCTTCCTGCAAAAGAACAGGCCCAGAAAGCTGATAAACGAAAACCCGAGTCAATCCCGGCGGGCAATAACCGGAAGCGCAAACACAGTGCTACCCAGAAAGACGATGCGCCTCGAGCCTTTAAGCGGTTGATGGCCTACGCCGAAGGCAAGAAGCCTCGCTCAGGGTTAGACAACGGAGAGCAGCCAGACAACAAGAACAAAAAGAAGGGCAAAGGGGGCCAAGACCAGAGTGCTGATGCTGGTAACAAGGAGACACCCGAGGTCCCTAAAATACGACCTGGAGAGCGCCTGTCGGAATTTGCGGCTCGCGTGGATGCTGCACTTCCTATCGGAGGGCTGATCAACAACTCCATCAGAGGAAATAAGGATCCCCTGGGCTTGAAGGTCTGGAAGACGAAGAAAGAGATGAAGATGCACAAGCTGTACGACGAGTGGCGGGAGGAAGAGCGGAGGATCAAGGAAAAACGCGAGGAGGAGCTCGAGCTCGAAGCAGAAAAGGAACTCGAGGATGGAGAAAGCGGCGTCGCATGGAAGCTCGAGTCCCAGGCCGGTACCTCCGGCAAGAAGAAGAAGAAGAAAGGCAAGAGGGCGAAGTACACAGGCGAGGTGGCCGACGACGAGGAAGACCCGTGGGAGGCCCTGAAGAAGAAGCGCGGAGAGCAGAGGCCCGGCCTGCACGATGTCGTCCAAGCGCCGCCCGATTTCACTGTGAAGCCTTCGAAGAAGCTCTTCGTCCGAGGAGCGGCTGTCGACGTCGACGGGATACCGAAGGCGGCGGGCAGTTTACGGAGGAGAGAAGAACTACAAACCGTCAGAGGCGACATTGTCGCGTCCTATCGGAAGATGATGAGCGAGAAACGGCCTTCATTGCATACGTCATGATACATATCCACTGATGTTTTCGGTTTGGTTTGGGAATTTAACAAACTACCTAGATACCCCCTAAACGTGCACGCTGACATTGTTTCACCTTTCTGATCTGGATGCCCATGTGATTTACTATATTTATTTATTGTCACAGCCATTGCCACAGCAGTTACTGTTATGGTTGCTATGGTGCAGCTATTTAAGCATGTTACCTTGTATGTTACTATGACTTAATTTTAGTACTTAAGAAATGTATGTAGCTTGCTAGCAATGTGAGGAACCTTTCTTTCCTCACGCAATTCTTTTTTATTGTAATATAGATTCCTCGAGCCCTTGCGCCCTGAGTCTTATTATAGATCGTGACATTCATATTAAAAAAAGTTTAAACATTAATAAAAGTTTAAAACCCTTTATATACATGGTGTGTGGGGGTGTGTGACGAACCTCCCTGTGTGTTCCTAGTTAGCTGACTTCATAGGTGAGTACGTATTAGGTTTTCTTGATTTGAAGGTAACAGTGGGTTGAGATTGGTTTAATTGAATCACAATGTTATGTTCGTTAGAGAGGTTTCAAGGTACTCTCACTATAGTATTAAAGAGTGACTATAATCTTAGATTAATAGTTAAAGAAATAAATGACTAGATATATAAAGAAATTCTAATTTATTTATACTTATTTCTCTTTTTTTTTAAATAAGTGAATTATTAAATTGCTTTATTAAAAAGAGCGATTTATTAAGTTATTAAATCATTAAATCGCTTTATTAAAAGGAGTGATTTATTGATTTTCTCGTTAAACCACGTGATTAGTACGTGGTTTTATTTTGAGGTCCGTAACATTATTTTTCTTTTTTGAGGATCTTTGTTTTAAAGATAAAAAGGAGGGCCTTATTATTCTTTTTTCCCATTTATTATTTTCTTTTAAGTTGCTTTATTTTTTTTCTTTTATTATGTTTTATTATATAACTAAGGCTTAAAAAGAAGTTTTTAATTATTTACGGCGTGTCGAGAAATAAATAAAAAATTTATTGCTTTAAACGGAAAAAAAGAGATAGCTTGTTTTTATTATGAACGTTTTAAGAAGGAGTATATGGCTTTTAAGGATTTCGACTGTTATGTTAAGTATATTCGGTTAAATTAAACTTGTTATGACGTATTTAAAATTACGTGTAAAGGTGTGGCCGAAATTATAGAATAGTTTTAAAAAGTTAAGGTTAAGTTAGAGGCGGCGGAGTTTTATTATTAAGTTATATAACTAGTTATTAAGGAAGAAATGAATTACGTACGCCGTCTGTGTACCGAACGTCGGTTGTGGTCAAGTAAACTACAAAAAATGATTTCTCGAGGTCTTAACTCCATTAAAGAGCTGGAGCGTGTTAAGCGCGAGGAAGAGGAATAAAGGCGTTTTGCTGAAGGACTGTAGCGTAAAGAGGGAGAGCGGCGTTAATCTAAACTTATATAAGACCTGCCTGTTTTTAGGACCTTTCCTTCCTTTTTCTTTAATTAATAGAATTTAAATTTCGATGTTTAGGTTTTCTTGGCCGGTTTGGGTTTTAACGGTGAAAATCTTTAACTTTCTTTATTAGGTTTTTTAAATACTTAAGTGGTTCTTAAGTGTTCTCTTTTAATGGGTAGCCCTCTTACTTAACAAAATACTATAGTTGATTTTTAACTCGTTTTAAATCTAGTATCTTTTTTATTTTATACTTATTAGGGTTTTCTTTAAATTCTAGTTGGTTTTTTGGTATGGCGTTATTTAGTGCTGGTTTTAAGAGCGAAATATGAAATATAAGATGTATTTTAAATCCTTTTAATAGTATTAGTTTATAATTGATTTTTAAAATAACCTTTTTAATTCTATATAGTTTTAATTTCTTAAATTTAAGTTTTTTGTTGGGTCGCTTTATTTTAATTTGAGGTGTTTTTAATGTTATGCTTTGTTGTTAGCGGAGTAAGTAAACTATGTTTTTTTTTTTAAAAATTGGTTCTTTAATTCTTTTTTTATTATAGTACTTTGTTATTCTGTCTTGAATGAATTATAATTCTTTTTATAGCTATTATTGTACTGCCTGGACTTTTTCGGATAGTATTTCTACTCTTGGGGCTTCTGTTTCGATTTTTGGTGTTTTTATGAGTTTAATTAGTTGTTTTTAAATTTCCGCTTTTTGCTTGTATACTGCCTCGTGTAGTGATATTTTTATGTCTTTATTAATCGAAGTGTTATATGTTATTTGGGTTATTAGTAGCAATTTTACTTAGTTATTTATTTTTTAATTAATATAGCTTCGTAAATATTGTTTTATTATTTAGTTCAGTTTTTTTGTTTATTCGTTTATTTAGGGATAATATATTGTAAATAACTTTTGCTTGATTTTTATTTGTTTTATTAAGTTGATTTAAAATTTTAATATAAACAATTTGTCTTTATTTAAAACAACGCGTTTTGGTAATCTATATTTATTAACGTACTTTTTTAAGAAACTGAAAGTTAATTGTTTTACTGTGCTTGATTCGTTGAATAGTAAGAAGTAAGTATATTTCGTGAGTTTATTAACGATTATTTATATGCTGTTATAAGGTACTTCTATAGTAAGATCTTTTGACTTTAGGAGTTTTATTACGAAATCCCATGTAATTATGTGCCACGTTTTATTAGGTATTTAGGTTGGTTGTAGTAGTTTATATGGTTTATATCGTGATGCTTTAGTTTTATTATAAATGTTATAATTCTTTATAATTCTTTTGATTATTTGTTATATTCCTAGAAAGTCGAATTCTTCTTAAAGTCGTTTTATTATTTTGAAAATCCCTTGGTGGCCGTATAAAGGATATTTGTGAAATTCTTTGACGAATTTGTTTTATACTTGTTTTAATATGTATACCTTTTCTTTATATGAGAGAAGTTTGTTGCTAGATCCTTGTTAAAACTGTAATTATTTTTCTTTTTAACTATAATTTTCCTTGAAACGTTATTTTTAGTCTTTTATGTTAATTTATATATAAATTAATATAATTAATTTATTATTTTGTTGTTTAAATATCTGGATATTTCTTTTGTTAATTTTTAATTTTTAATTTTTCTTTTTATTAAGAAGATCTGCTTAAATATTTTCCTTTTCTTTAATGTGCTAGATTTTAAAATTAAACTTAAACAGGAAAATTATTTAACGCTTATGTCTTTAATTAAGCGTTTATGTTATTATGAATCGTGTAAGGTTTTTGTGGTTTAAATAAATATTAATAAGTTCCTTGGTTTTGCTAAGTTATAGTTCTTATTCCTTTAGTGCTTTAATGATTGTTAATAGTTCTTTGTTATAAATCTAATAATTTAGTTTAGCACTATATAGTGCTTTGAATAGGTACGCAACTGGGTATTATTTCTTATTGTTTTTTAATTGTTTTAAGACTGCTTTAATGGCGAAATTTAAGGCGTTTGTCCTTAGTTGTTTCTTTTTATTTTCGTTTGGAAGTTTATATATAACCTCACTAGTTATAACTTCTTTTAGTTGTTGAAAAGCCTACCTGGCTTCTTTAGTGAAATAAAAAGTCTTTTTTGTTTTTGTTAAGGTAATTAGTTCCGTTAATGGTTTAGCAATACGCCTGAAATCTTTAATAAGTTATTTAATATAATTAATAAAGCCAAGAAATACGTGTATATTTATAACACTTTTAGGTTTTAGTTAATTCTTGATTGTTGTTATTTTTCTTTTTTAAATGTGGATTTCTCTTAGATTTATTATAAACTTTAAATAGTTTAGTTTTTTGATATGTTATTTATTTTTAGTTGGATGAACAAGTAGGTTCGCCTTTTCCAAGGCTTCTAACACTTGCTTTATATGTTTCTTATACTTCTTCTCATTTTTTGAATAAATTAGTATATCGTTTAGGTAAACGAATACAAATTTGTCCAGGAACTTGCGAAGAACTGTTATAATTATATGTTAAAATATAGCGAGTATATTAATAAGTTTAAATGGCATAACCTTGTATTTATAATGTTTATATATTATTTAAAAGGCTATATATTATTTATATCCTTTAATTATTTTAATTATATAGTATTTATTGCGAAGGTTTAGTATTATAAAGATTTAAGCTTTATTGATTTGTCCTTTTATGAGTTTCATTAGTGGTAACGAGTATTCGTTTTTTTTGGTTATTTTATTGAGGTGTCGGTAATTAATCACTTGTCGCTATACTAGGTTTCCTTCTTTATTGATATGTTATTTCCCGTTTTTGTTAACTTTAGGTATCATGATTACCGGGTATCTTAACAAGGATTTTAACTCTTAAATATATCCTTTGTTAAGATCCTTCTAGATTTCTTTTTATAGTGCTTTTTATTTCTCTTAATTTATAAAATATATTAAGAATAATTTTGGTTATTTTCCTTTTTTAAAGTGGATTTGGTGATTTCATTAGTTGTGTTTTAATAATTCTTTTTTTGTTTTATCTCTAAATAATTTGTGGAAATGGAGGTACTCGTGTGGTACTCTTTTTATTAGATTTTTAAGCTTAGTTATTTAAATTATATAAGCGATATGTTTCGTTTTTATATTCGTTTCTTTAGAGTTATTTACGGTACTTATTTCGTAACCCGTAATAGTTAACTCTTTTTGTTTTTAATCTTAATGGAGCGTGTTTATCTCGAAATTTATTTGTGGATTACTTTTTTTAAGTTAATTCATCCTTAGTATTATATCGTGATTTAATATGTATATAATATTAAAAATGACTTACTTAGGGTGTTTTTAAATGGTTATCGAGAAAGGGATTATTTCTCTTAATACTTTATTATTCTCGTAACTAGATATGTATCCTTTAAAGTTTTATAGTTAATATGAATTTTGTTTATATATTTATAATATTTTGTTTTTTTGAGTTATCTTAGTTGAGATATAGCTTTTATTTATTTTTGAGTTTATAAGGGCTTTGTATTTCCTTTCATTATACTTAATTTTGGTTTTAATGGTATTATTAAGTCCCGACTGGACTTTATATAAGAACTTGTTATTTATGGCTTCTCACTGCCTTACTAGCGAGAGCTTTTACAGTTTTTTGGTTTTCCATATCCCTTCTCTTTTGGTTTTCTTTTAGTTGCTATAGCCTGGATATCCTTTTATTCTTTGGCTTTCATAGGAGCGTGTTTCTAGTAATTATTATTTAAATAGTTTTTTTAATTACCTTTTACGTAATAAGGGGTGAGAGGTTTATTTTTTATATAGAACTTTGTACATTAAAACTTTTATTTTTTTTCGAGAGCCTTTTTGTAACTCAAGTTTATTTTATTAACTCGGAATTTTTTAAAATTCTAAATTATCCTTAAATAAAAGAAGTAATTCTTAAGTTTGCTTATTAGGGGTATCTCGATATTTCTCCTTAGGTTTATATTAATTTCTAGAAGCTTTCCTTTTTTTTTAAGGTATGTTTTAATGATTTATTTATAACCTTGTTTAGTTACACGTGTTTTTGTTTATCGCTTTGTTAAGTGTTTTTTTATAAAGCTGAATAGATTAATGTCGTATTTAGTTCGTTCTTCGAGCCATTATGGAAGATGTAGTCTCTTTTATAATTCCTATAATTCTTTTTTAATCTCGTCTTTTTCGAAACTTGTTTTAAGTAAGTCGTATACGTCGCATAATACCGAGGTGTAACATATACAACCTTTAGTAATTATTTCGTTGTTTCTTTTAAAATCGAGGTAAAAATAACATGCTTAAAGAAAATGTGGCTATCGTGGGATGTTATTATAAATACACTTATTTTCTTTTATATTATTACTTTCTAGTTTTTAAGAATAATAACTAGTTTTATCCTTAGAACTTTTATATACTTAATAAGCGTCGTTAATATAAAAACTTTAATATAACGATATATGTTCCTTTAAGCTTTAATAAATATCGCAGTTATTATTTATATAAAACCTTTTATTTAAGTTGTTATACTGGCTTCTTCTTTAATAGGTTTCATATTTATCGTTATTATAGTGGCTTTAATATAGATCATCATGGTTTAACTTAATTCCTAAATCGTATTTATATAGTAGTTCGCTTTCGTTATATCCTTATTTGGCTTGTTTTAATGTGAGATATCCTAAATACGAGTGGTTATTCTCTAGATAGTTTTTACGGTTAACTTAATAAGATTTATAAACTCTTTTTATAAGGGCCTCCTTATTTTTTTTTGCTTTAATAGTGTTAATAATAAACACTTGGTTTATTTTTTTGTTGTTTTCGAATTAAACCTTTGCTTTAGCGGCTTTTTTCTCGGGTTAAGAAATCCCTCTTGTTTTTAGTTCTTATTTCTTAAGATTTCGGTACTCGTTTTTATAATGTCTTTTCTTTTTGTAGTTAAAACACTTAATAGTTAATTTATCTCGTTTCTTTTATTTTTTTTTAAATAACGTTAATTTTAATAGGGTTTGACTTAGTTCTAGTATTTTTCCTGGTTTTAGTACCGTTTTTATGATTTCCTCTTTTTAATTAATCGCCATTCTTTTGTTATACCGTTTTTTTCTTTTTAAGGTACCGTTTAAAGTTCTTGTTATTAATAGTAATTGCTATTATAATATAGTTATTAAACTTTTCTAGGTTCTTTTTTTTATATAAGTTTATTTTATATAACTTATTTTTTATATGGTTTTTTAATTCTTAATAAAATAAATAATATAGGCTTTTAATAGGTAATTATAATTAGCTTGCAAGTTTCTTAAACTTAATAGCGTAATTTAAAGCCTTTTTATTTTATTATAATTTATAAAGTCGAGTTTTAGCTTGTTATTTAAGGATTAAATTACCGAACATAGACCTAAGTTGTTTTTTAAACTCTTTATAATTCTTGAAGACTTTTTTCGTGTTTTTTTAGGCGTTTAATCTATTTTCCAGATGATTTTTTAACACTAATTAAAACTAGATTAAGGCGGTTTTAACGAGGAGCTGGGATATCGTGAGAACCTTTTATTCCTTAATGGTAATCATTTTATAATAAAACCGTAAATAGGTTCCGGCTTAGATTAGAAATCTTTTTAAATCGCTTGACCCATTATATTTATTAAGTGTAATTAGTTTAAAACCCTTTATATCGGGAGTTATTATATTGTTTTCGTCGTTTGAGTTATTAGGGTCGCTATCGTTTAAAGGTGGTTTCGGTTACTTGTTTCTAAGAAGTAGGGGTTGTTTTGCTTATTTATTTTCTTTTTTAGGTGTTTTTTCTTCCTTTTTTTTTTCTTCTTTAAATAACTTTTCGTACTAAGCTTTTAAGGTGTCTTTTTGTGACTCTTCTTTAGCTATAATTATAATTGATTCTTATGTTGGTTTTTTTAAACCTTTTTATTATACCGTAAAAGGATTTAAAGTTTTCGTTTGAGAGCTTATTAATTATTATTTTTTTACTTGTTTCTTTTCTTATTACTCTTTGGTTTTAAGGGGCATGCTTGTCCTGGGACTTGTTTAATTAAAAGTCCTTTTTTTGAACTAATATTAAGCACTAATTAAGGAGCTATTAAAATGTAACGAACCTCTTTATGTGTTCCTAATTAATTAACTTTATAAGTAAGTACGTACTAGGTTTTCTTGATTTAAAGGTAATAGTAGGTTGAGATTAGTTTAATTAAATTATAATGTTATGTTCGTTAAAAAGGTTTTAAGGTATTCTTATTATAATATTAAAGAGTGATTATAGTTTTAAATTAATAGCTAAAGAAATGAATAATTAAATATACAAGGAAATTCCAATTTATTTATATTTATTTCTCTTTTCTTTAAAACAAGTGAATCGCTAAATCGCTTTACTAAGAGAAGCGATTTATTAAGTTATTGAATTATTAAATCGCTTTATTAAAAGGAGCGATTTATTGATTTTCTCGTTAAACCACGTGATTAATACGTGGTTCTATTCTGGGGTCCGTAACAGGGTGGTCAATGCATCCAGGGTTTAAATGCAAATTTTCAGTAACTACACCAGATTTTCTAGATTATTAGAATTATAACTATGTTCGTTTTCTTTTTAGTTTACTTTAACCACTATATTATATGGTGAGAGCTGCAGCCTTCGTTTCTAGACTTTTGGTTTCTTTATTGCGGCATGCACATACTCGTTTCTTTATTATGAAATACACACTCGTTTGAGACATACTCGTTTAATATATTTATTACGGCATACCTTGGCATCTTTATATATATCGATTAAATACGAAGATTTGTAGTTTAATTCCTATAAATTTATATATTATTTTACGGATTCCGGAAGTGTTTTAAGGTTTCGAAAAATTCTCGGTTAATCTTAAAGATTTTATTATCTTATCTCGTTTTATCTCGTTTTAAATCTTATTAAAAAACTAAGTTTATATGTAATATTATTAAGTTTAAAATGCTTTTTTAAATAATAAAAATAAAAATATAAAAGTTAAAATAAATAAAATATTAATATTAATAAGTTTTCGTTTTATATAGATTTAATTTAAATTTATTATAAAATTTTAAAATTTTAAAAAGTCATAACAAGATTTTAAAGAATAAAAACGGATTTATTATAAGATTTTTATAAACTTTATAATTATATGGTAAGCGCTTGTGTCGAGCTATTTAAAGAGGTTTAACTATGTATAAAAGTGGTTAATATATTTAAAGTTTAAATATAAAATTTTAATAGTTATATTAAATTCTTTAAATCATTAAAATTATAATTACGTTTATTTTCTTTCTAGTTTATTTTAACCATTATATTAGGTGGTTTTGTTTATAAATACTTAATTATTTATATAAATTCTAGTGTTTTATAATGTAGCTAAATTATTGTGACGAACCTCCTTATATGTTCTTAGTCAGTTAACTTCGCAAGTAAGTACGTACTAGGTTTTCTTAATTTAAAGGTAATAATGGATTGAGATTAATTTAAGTGATTTATAATGCTTTGTTCGTTAAAGAGATTTTAAGGTATTTTTATTATAATATTAAAGAGTGATTATAGTTTTAGATTAATAACTAAAGAACGAGAGACTAATTATATAGAAAATTCTAATTTTTTTATACTCGTTTTTTATATATAAATAAAATGAATAGTAAATCGCATATTTTTAATTTATTATTTATTATTCGTTAAATAGTAAATCGTATATTTTTAATTCATTATTTATTATTTGTAATTACGTGATTTATATGTGTTTAATGTTTTAATAGTCGTAATATTATTTTTTCTTTTCGAAAATCTTCGTCTCGAAAATAAAAAAAGGTTTATTAAACCTTTTTTTTATTTATTAAAAACCCTAAATTTTTTTAACTTATTTTATTATGTTTTATTATATTAATAAAAATTATAAAGAAAATTCTCGTGTCTCGCGTTATATTAAAAAATCGATTAAAAATAAATTTGTTTTTATAAACTTTGTTATTTTTAACGATAAAAAAGAAATGGCTTATTTATATTACGAGTATATTAAAAAGGAGTATATTATTTTTAAGGATTTTAATCGTTATAACGAATATATTCGAATAAAGTAGTCTCAATATAATGTTTTTAATATTATAAAGAAAGGTGTTATTAAAATCACATAATAATTTTAATAAGTAAAAACGGAATTAAAAAAGGTTAATATTATTATTAAGGTTATTATAAATAAGGCTTGTCATTTTCGTATTTAAAAGCGTTTATAATTCGAAAAATTATAGAAAATAATTGTTTGAGGTTTTAATTTTATCGAGAAATTAAAACGTGTAAAGTGTAAAAAAGCGAAATAAAAGCGCTTTATTATAAAATAACAACGTACAAAAGAATCGTTATATTAATTTGAATTTAAGTAAGGTGTATTTATTTCGAAGGCCTTCCCCTTTTTTAATTAGTTTTAATTAAATTTTTAGGTTTTCTCAACTAATTTAGGTTTTAGCGGTAAAACTTAATAAGTTTAACTATTAAGTTTTTTAAATACTTAAATAGTTTTTAAGTGTTTTTTTAATAAGTAACCTTTTTATTTAATAAAATACTATAATTAATTATTAATTTATTTTAAATTTAATATTTTTTATTTCGTATTTATTAGGTTTTTTTTTTAATTTTAATTAATTTTTTAATAAAACGTTTTTTAATATTGGTTTTAATAACGATATATAAAAAACAAGATATTATAACGAACCTCCTTATATATTCCTAGTCAGCTGACTTCACAAGTAAGTACGTACTAGGTTTTCTTAATTTAAAGGTAATAATGAATTAAGATTAGTTTAAGAGATTTATAATGCTTTGTTCGTTAAAGAGATTTTAAGGTACTCTCATTATAATATTAAGAAGTAACTATAGTCTTAAATTAATAGCTAGAAAACAAGAGACTAATTATATAAGAAATTTCAATCTTCTTATACTCGTTCTTCTTTTCATACAAATAGAGTGAATAGTAAATCGCATATTCTTAATCCACTATTCACTATTCGTAATTACGTGACTTGCACGTGCTTAATGTTTCGATGGTCGTAACAGATATATTTTAAACTCTTTTAATAGTTTTAATTTATAATTAATATTCGAGATAACTTTCTCGATTTTATATAGTTTTAACTTTTTAAATTTAAGTTTTTTATTAAGTCGTTTTGTTTTAATTTAAGGGGTTTTTATTATTATACTTTGTTATTAACGGAGTAAATAAATTATATTTCTTTTTTTAAGAATTAGTTTTTTAATTCTTTTTTTGTTATAATATTTTGTTATTTTATTTTAAATAAATTATAATTCTTTTTATAGCTATTATTATATTACTTAGACTTTTTTAAATAGTATTTTTATTTTTAGGGTTTCTATTTTAACTCTTGGTATTTTCATGAGTTTAATTAATTATTTTTGAATTTCCGCTTTTTAATTATATATTACCTCGTGTAATGATATCTTTATATCTTTATTAACTAAAGTGTTATACGTTATTTAAGCTATTAATAGTAATTTTACTTAATTATTTATTTCCCAATTAATATAGTTTTATAAATATTGTTTTACTATTTAATTTAGTTTTTTATTTATTCGTTTAATTAAAGATAATATATTATAAATAATTTTTATTTAACTTTTATTCGTTTTATTAAGTTAGTTTAAAACTTTAAAGTAAATAATTTATTTCTATTTAAAACAATACGTTTTAGTAATCTATATTTATTAACGTATTTTCTTAAAAAATTAAAAGCTAATTATTTTATTATGTTTAACTTGTTAAATAATAAGAAGTAGGCATATTTCGTAAGTTTATTAACGATTATTTATATATTATTATAAAGTACTCTTATAATAATTTATATGGTTTATATCGTAATGTTTTAGCTTTATTATAAACGTTATAAGTCTTTATAATTCTTTTAATTGTTTATCGTATTTCTAGAAAGTTAAATTCTTTTTAGAGTCGTTTTAACGTTTTGAAAATTCCTTAATAAATTCGTTTTATACTCGTTTTAATATATAGATTTTTTCCTTATATAAAAGAAGTTTATTATTAAATCTTTATTAAAACTATAATTGTTTTTTTTAATTATAATTTTCTTTAAAATGTTATTTCTAGTTTTTATGTTAATTTATATGTAAATTAATTATATTAATTTGTTATTTTATTATTTAAATATTTAAATATTTCTTTTATTAATTTTTAATTTTTAATTTCTTTTTTTGTTAAGTAAATTTATTTAAATGTTTTTTTCCCCTTAATATAATAGATTTTAAAATTAAGCTTAAATAAGAAAATTATTTAATGTTTATATTATTATAAATCGTGTAAGGTTTTTATGATTTAAATAAATATTAATAAGTTCCTTGATTCTACTAAATCATAATTCTTATTTTTTTAATGTTTTAATAATTATTAATAGTTTTTTATTATAGATTTAATAGTTTAATTTAGTATTATGTAGTGCTTTAAATAAGTACGCGACTAAGTATTATTTTTTATTGTTTTTTAATTACTTTAAAATTGCTTCGATAGCGAAATTTAAAGCGTTTATCTTTAATTGTTTCTTTTTATTTTCGTTTAAAAGTTTATATATAACCTTATTAATTATAACTTCTTTTAATTGCTAAAAAGCTTATTTAACCTTTTTAATAAAATGAAAAGCGTTTTTTATTTTCGTTAAGATAATTAATTCCGTTAATAGTTTAACAATTCGCTTAAAATCTTGAATAAGTTATTTAACGTAATTAATAAAGCTAAGAAATGTATATACGTTTATAACACTTTTAGGTTTTAGCTAATTCTTAATTATTATTTTTTTTCTTTTTTAAATACGGATTTCTTTTAGACTTATTATAAACCTTAAATAGTTTAATTTTTTGATATATTATTTAATTTTTTAGGGCTTTTAATACTTATTTTATATGTTTTTTATATTTTTTCTCGCTTTTTAAGTAAATAAATATGAATTTATTTAAAAACTTACGAAGAATTATTATAATTATATGTTAAAATGTAATAAGTATATTAATAAGTTTAAATAGTATAACTTTATATTTATAATATCTATATACCGTCTTAAAAATGATATATTATTTATGTTTTTTAGTTATTTTAATTATATAATAACTATTATAAAGGTTTAATACTATAAAGATTTAAGCCTTGTTAATTTATTTTTTATTACTTTATTAAGATGTTAATAGTTAATTACTCGTTATTACATTAAATTTCTTTTTTTATTAATATGTTACTTTTCGTTTTTGTCGACCTTTAATATTATAATTATCGGGTATTTTAACGAGAACTTTAATTCTCGAATATATTCTTTATTAAGATCTTTTTAAATTCTTTTTTATAGTGCTTTTTATTTTTCCTGATTTATATGATATACTAAGAATAATTTTAGTTATTTTTTTTCTTTAAAGTGAATTTAATAATTTTATTAATTATATTAACGTGCTTTATTAATACCTTGCGCATATTAATACCTTGCGCATATTAATACCTTACGCATATTAATACCTTGCGCACTTTCCCTTATCTTCTTACATTAGAATTAAGATTTAATAACCATAACGTATAAAATTAACCTAAATTACTCAAAATCTAATAAACTTAATATAATTATAATATCTTGACAAGTATGCGCATTATAATTAGTCTCCCCGTAAGTACTATATCGTCGCTTAGAAGGCTGCCCCTCATTTTACTTACCCCCCTTAGAGCGCTTATCGCGTCGAGCCTGCTTTTTTGCCTCCTTCTAAGCCAAAACGTCTTGCGTATTCTTTATAGTAAATGCCCCCCCCTCTTAACGGACTCGAGTCTTTTTAGCCTTGCGGCGTTTACTAAGTGCCTCATTTGCTGCTCGAAGTATACGCACCTCGGCTAATAAAAGCGTCATCTTATAAGCTAACATTTTAGTGCCTTTAGCCAACGCCGCTACCGTCTTAAAAATGGGGGTTAGAGAGCTTCTTTAATAGCGTGCAATGCGACTTTTTACTAAGGTTAACTATAAAAACGCATTAGTCGCATTATAAGGGGTTTAAAAGACCCAAGGGTTAATGTTAGTCGAGGGGAGTATACTAGGATTCGGAGTTTATAACCTCACATCAAGCTTTAAAATTACAATTTGCGGGTCGAAAGGCACTAAGCCAGCTCCGCGGAATCCAGCCTAGCCATTTTGAGCTGTCATAAAAGCTAAATAAGCTGCTTTAAAAGCGAGGAAGAACTCGACCTTTATAATATAATTAATATAAGCCTTAATAAAAGTCTTAATTTTTTAACTATATACCCATTTCAAGATATTAAAACACTTAATATCTAGTAGCTAGGTTAAATAAGAAAAATAAGAAGGTAAATAAAAAGTAATAATATTATGTGCTTTATAATACTCTTAGAATTCTGTCGATTTATGACTTTCATACTTATTAAGGACAAATATTTAATATAAACCCTTAACTCGAGTAGAAATATGCTTATTAAAGTGCTTAAGTTATTCCAGGCTTATCTCATTATTTATCTAGTTATTACTAGTTAATTTAATTACTTAATCGTATAAAAAGCCGCCTTTAATATATTAACTTGCAAGATAATTCTTTCTTTAAACCACTAAAAACGAAGAAACACTTTAACCTTTATTATTAATACAAATAATTACTATCGCCTATTCTTAATTACCTAGCTAAATTACTTTACTTTTACTACGTCGATTTACGCGAGTTATAACCATTATTAAAGAAATTACACCCATTATAAAGCTTATCTTGTCGAAGTTATAAAAATCGGAGTTTTAAATACCATATTTCGCCCGCATATTCTTAACTAGTCGGAACCACGCGCTAATTAGCTCTAAATCTTCGTATAAAGCTCTTTAAAAGTTATAAACGCGATTAAAACGCGTCTTTAACTCTAGTCGTCGTTATACGAATCGATATGCTTAATTCTTCCCGACGCGTAATGCCCCTCGAGATTTAAGTAAAAGATTTATTATATCTTTAACACCAGCGAGCCGAGGCGCAAAACCTCGGGAATTTAAATCGAGTATATATCGAATAATCGTATCCTCTTTTACTTTATTCAGTTTAAGGTTTAAGGGTAAACGTTCGTCAAGAGAAGTATAACTATTTATTTTAAGTCGAAGCGTAAATTCGGGAACTTTATAGATTTTCGCAGCAAATCGACAACTTAGTTTTTTAAATAAATAAATAGCCTCGATAACTAAAATGATTCGTGCTTCCTAGGTTTAAATTTCCATTTATAGTTATTAAGAAAACGCGTGTTAAAATTCATAAGGTATAAAATAAAGGAAAATGCGCAGGGTACTGATATGCGCAAGGTACTAGTAAAGCACGTTATAATAATTCTTTTTTTGTTTTGTTTTTAAATAATTTATAAAAACGGAGGTATTCACGTGATATTTTTTTCGTTAGATTTTTAAGCTTAGTTACTTAAATTATATAGGCGATATATTTCGTTTTTATATTTGTTTTTTTAATGTTATTTGTAGTACTTATTTTATAACCCGTAATAATTAACTCTTTTTAATTTTAATCTTAATAAAATATGTTTATTTCAAAATTTATTTATAAATTAATTTTTTAAGTTAATTTATTTTTAAGATTATATCGTGACTTAATATATATATAATATTAAAAATGACTTACTTAGAATGTTTTTAAATAATTACCGAGAAAAAGATTATTTTTTTAATACTTTATTATTTTTATAACTAAATATATATTTTTTAAAGTTCCGTAATTAATATGAACTTTATTTATATATTTATAATATGTTATTTTTTAAGTTATTTTAATTAAAACATAACTTTTATTTACTTTTAAATTTATAAGGGCTTTATATTCTCTTTTATTATACTTAACTTTAATTATAATGATATTATTAAGTCTTAATTAGATTTTGTATAAAGACTTATTATTTATAGCTTCTCGTTACTTTACTAGCGAAAGCCTTTACCGTTTTTTGGTTTTTTATATTTTCTTTTTTTTAGGTTTTTTTAAGTCGTTATAACCCGGATATCTTTCCATTTTTAAGCTTTTATAAAAGCGTATTTCTAGTAATCGTTATTTAAATAGTTTTTTTTAATTATTTTTTAAATAATAAGGGGTAAGAAGTTTATTCTTTATATAAAACCTTATATATTAAAATTTTAATTCTTTTTCAAGGGCTTTTTTATAACTTAAATTTATTTTTTTATTAATTTAAAATCTTTTAAGGTTCTGGATTATTTTCGAATAAAATATATAATTCTTAGATTTATTTATTAAAAGTAACTTAATATTTTCTTATAAATTTATATAAATTTCTAAAAATTCTTTTTTTAAAGTATGTTTTAACGATTTGTTTATAGCTTAATTTAGTTACACGTATTTTTACTTATTATTTTGTTAAGTGTTTTCTTATAAATTTAAATAAACTTATATTGTACTTAGCTCGCTTTTCGAGCTAGTATAAAAAATATAATTCTTTTTATAATTCCTATAATTCTTTCTCGATTTCGTCTTTTTTAAAACCTGTTTCGAGTAAATTATATATATTATATAATATTAAAATATAATATATATAACTCTTAATAATTACTTTGTTTTTTTTTGGAACTTAAATAAAGATAACATATTTTAAGATATTATAGCCATCGTGAGATATTATCGTAAATATATTTGTTTTTTTTTTATATTATTACTTTTTAGTTTTTAAAAATAATAACCGGTTTTATTTTTAAAATTTTTATATATTTAATAAGCGTCGTTAATATAAAAGCTTTAATATAACGATATATATTCTTTTTTTAGTTGTTTTTCTATTTTTAGCTTTATTTTAAGTTTTTTACTTAGTAACCTATTAAGCTAGTTAATATTATTTAAGTTGTTATACTTGCTTTTTTTTTAATGTGTTTTATATTTATTATTATTATAATGGCTTTAATGTAGCTTATTATAGTTTAACTTAATTCCTAAGTTGTATCTTAATTTATAAGTATCATATTTATATGGTAATTCGTCTTCATTATATCTTTATTTAGTTTATTTTAACGTAAAGTATTTTAAGTATAAATGGTCGTGCTTTAAATAGTTTTTATAATTAACTTAATAATATTTATAACTTTTTTTTATAAGGACTTCCTTATTTTTCTTTATTTTAATAGTGGTAATAATAAACACTTGATTTATTTCCTTGTTATTTTTAAAATAAACCCTTATTTTAAAGGTTCTTTTCTCGGGTTAAGGAATCCTTTTTATTTTTAGTTTTTATTTCTTGGGATTTTAATATTCGATTTTATAATATTTCTTTTTTTTATAGTTAAAACATTTAATAGTTGACTTCTTTTGCGTTTTTTACTCTTTTTAAGCGGCGTTAATTTTAATAAGGTTTAATTTAGTTTTAGTGTTTTTCCTTATTTCGGTATTACTTTTGTGATTTTTTTTTTTACTAATCGCCGTTCTTTCGTTATATCGTTTTTTTTAAAGTACCGTTCAAAGTTTTTATTATTAATAGTAATTATTATTATAACGTAATTATTAAACTTTTTTAAGTTTCTTTCTTTATATAAATTTATTTTATATAGTTTATTTTTTATATAGTTTTTTAATTTTTAATAAAACAAATAATATAAGCTTTTAATAAGTAATTATAATTAGTTTATAAGTTTTTTAAACTTAATAACGTAATTTAAAGCTTTCTTATCTTGTCGCAATTTATAAAGTTAAACTTCGGCTTATTACTTAAAAATTAAGTTATTAAATATAAACTTAAATTATTTTTCAAATTTCTTATAATTTTTAAAGACTTTTTTATGTTTTTTTAGGTGTTTTA
>MU404182.1:26896-89498 GCA_022695795.1 Biscogniauxia marginata
GATTTATTATTTAGGTGTTTTATTTATTATTTAGGTGTTTTATTTATTATTTAGGTGTTTTATTTATTATTTAGGTGTTTTATTTATTATTTAGGTGTTTTATTTATTATTTAGGTAATTTTTTAATATTAGTTAAAATTAAATTAAAGTAGTTTCGACGAGGAGTTAAAATACCGTGAAAACTTTTTATTTTTTAGTAGTAATTATTCTGTGATAGAATTAAAAATCTTTTTAAATCGCTCGATTTATTATATTTACTCGATATAATTAATTTAAAACTTTTTATATTAAGGGTCGTTATATTATTTTTATTATTTAAGTTATTAAGGTTATTATTATTTAAAGGTAGTTTTAACTATTTATTTTTAAGAAGTAAAGGTTATTTTATTTATTTATTTCCTTTTTTAAGTGCTTTTTCTTTCTCTTTTTTTTTCCTTAAATAATTCTTCTTATTAAGCTTTAAAGGTGTCGTTTTAAGGCTTTTTTTTAGTTGTAATTATAATTAATTTTTATATTGATTTTTTTAAACCTTTTTATTATACCGTAAAAGAATTTAAAGCTTTCGTTTAAAAGCTTATTAATTATTATTTTTCTACTTATTTTTTTATTACTTTTTAGTTTTAAAAGGTATATTTATTTTGAAACGGTTTAATCGAAAGTTCCTTTTTTTAAATTAATATTAAGTATTAATTAAGAAGTTATTAAAATATAACGAATTTTTTTATATATTTTTAGTTAATTAACTTTATAAATAAATACATATTAGGTTTTCTTAATTTAAAAATAATAATAAATTAAGATTAATTTAAATAATTTATAATACTTTATTTATTAAAAAGATTTTAAAGTAATTTTATTATAATATTAAAAAGTAATTATAATTTTAAATTAATAGTTAAAAAACGAAAGATTAATTATATAAGAAATTTTAATTTTTTATACTTGTTTTTCTTTTTATATAAATAAAGTAAATAATAAATTGTATATTTTTAATTCATTATTTATTATTTGTTAAATAATGAATCGTATATTCTTAATTCACTATTTATTATTTGTAATTACGTGACCCGCACATGCTTAATATTCCGATGGTCGTAACAATTATAAAGCTTGTATAGCACCAACTATAATAATCCCTGAATACCTAAAACCTTAGGTACGGATGTACCTATGTACCTATGGATGGAAGACGCAAAAGGCGGGCCCATGCACCGCCACAATGAGTCAGCAAACAGTGGATCCTCCTGCCATAGGTACCTGTACCTAATGTTTGCTTCAGGTCACACTGCTTTTCTCACTTCCCAGTCGACCCCACCTCCAACTTCCGTTAACCTAGGTTCGCTTCGTTTTTCTTTTTCGTCATTCAGCCGTCTCTGAAGTCCCCAAAGCACCCACGTTCGAGTCCTACGGTGAACACAATTTATCAATTCCTTTTTTCACCCTTCCAATGCCTCAAAATCACCAGTCAACATGGGAAAAGGACTCGATGAGCTGATTGAGTCACTCTTGACCGAGATTGCTTTTTCCGGTTCTCGAGGTACGTTAGACGGCTCATCTTGCCAAGCCCCTGATAATTCCGATCGCCTGATTGGTCAACTGTGCACGATGGCTATTCAAGCTAACTCGTTGGCTAGGTTGTCGCGTGTCGAATTTACTTGCTGCCATCAACGCCTTCTACAAGGATGACAAAGGCACGGGTGGTAATCCTGATGTGACGCCTCAAGGCAAAGGCCCTGACCTTGAACATGACAACCTCGTCGTTGCCTCTAAAGTCTGGTGTTGGCTAGTGGCAAGACCGGATGTATCTGTCGGCGTTGATAGGAAATTCAATCATCTTTCGCTTGAGGCAGTCCTGGCTCTACCGGAAGATGAAGACGATCAGACGCCATCCGACCCAGCTTCAGGCTCTTCCGGTGTTCCGGCAAACACTCCCGAGGCGGGCCAGTCAGGTCCTAGCAGAGGCCCACGGAAGTTAGGGAAAGGGCTTGAAAATGCTAGGCCACGTCTTCACATTTCCGAGGAGCGGCAATGGAGGATCCTCACCGGACACGGCCCGGATTTTAAACGGGTGCCTACTTTCGAATGGAGAGCGCTTGTGGATATCGCCTCGGTGAAGGACAAAGGAATACTGCAAGGCGATCTCGTGCGACTAACTGGCCAAGACAAGAGGTCACTTCCGACTCGTACTGATGCTCTTGCCAAAAAGGGATACATCATCAAACAGCCCATTCTCCTCCGTGGGTGCAGATCTAGCAAGCTATGGCTTGCCCAGTTTGCCGAGAAAGCAAAACAAGACGCGGACCGTGACGGCCTCCAGTTTGATAAAGTTGATCTCTCAAAAGAGGCACTGACCAAGGACCTCAACCCGGTCTCCTTTAGTAAGATGTGGAATGGAGAAAGACTCGACTATTTGGCCATCGCACAGGCTTTTGTTGCTGTAGTCAAAGCTTGGGGGCTCATCCGGTATTGCGATGCGCGAGCGAAACTAGATGTTGAGGAGCGCGTAGCCCAGATGCGCGCTCTCGCAAAGACTTCTCGATGGCTCACAAGTATCGGATCGGTCACATTTGTAGCCGCAAGATTTTCTCACAACCATCGGCTTTTCAAGGACTGCGTCAAGTTCCTTCGTGAACCAACACCTGCTGAGTGGAGAATCTTTCGCACAACTCCTAAAGCTAAGCTCAATGTTCCCTCCTACCGAGTGGGAGCACGTGGAAAGGCTTCTCGAGCCAAGCATGAAGCCCTTACGAAGTCTCGAAGCAAATCGAAAGAGAAACATACGTCC
Source organism: Biscogniauxia marginata (assembly GCA_022695795.1). Lineage (NCBI taxonomy): Eukaryota > Fungi > Ascomycota > Sordariomycetes > Xylariales > Xylariaceae > Biscogniauxia > Biscogniauxia marginata. Next base: position 29,682 of record MU404182.1, read on the forward strand.
GGTAAACGCACTCCACTCGAGCCATCTGTTAAAGATGAAGTCATACCTTCGCTTTGGGCGCCACAGAAGCCTATCACAAACACAGTCTTTGAGATCATCAAGAGGTCTGGTCCTGCAGGATCTTCAAATGCCTCTATTGGCCGTCAGACGTTGGGTTATTCATACCGGAAGTATACCGCAGCCTTGAACGCGGCACTTTCATTTCCTAGCTCCCAACCCCCATATCTTGAACATCTCGCTGTCACTTCAAAACTCACACGAGTAGGAAAGGCGATGACCTACCACTTCTTCGCGAAAAGTGAGATCGCGTCTTTGTCATTGGCCCCTACGGAGGACAATGCCCAAACGCAAGAAGCAGACATAGCAAGACGTGCGCTTGGTGAGGAGTCTCTGACCACGCCACCCATTGAAAAAAAGACTCCAGCATTTTCTCGGCCCATAGAGTCGAAGTTTGCGCCATCACCTTCCACCTCACTCTCCAGGCTCAGTCGAGCTATTCCGTCTATAAATACTACACAGACCCGGGAACAAAATTCTACGCGCAAGAGAAAGCGAACTTCGAATGATAACCCAGCGGAATATCCGACAGCAAAACGCCGGGGGCGGCCACCCAAGGCTAGAGTACAAGAGCCAGAAAAGCCGGTAGTAACGGAAGGGCTACCCATGGATTCACAAATAAACACAAGACTGAGAACCACTTCTGGTGTGATGACCGGAGAACTGCAGATGGACAAGGCAACTTCGCCAATGAACGAACAAGAGTTCCCTGCAGAGCCATCCCCACAGCAAGATCCGACCCCAGAACCACCTCAGCCTAGACCTCCTGGTGTGTATCGCGAACTCAAGCCCCCGTTAGAATATGGCCTGAAGAGAAAGGGGCGACCGAGAAGATCATGTATTGTCGTATTCAGATCTGACCGGCTCAAAGATCCATCCTTCCTTGGAGTCACACAAACCGAACCTGACGGGGAAGTCGCAGAAACCTCGACTCCAGGCGATAACACAGCTCACTCAGTAATAGGTCCAACAAACATGACGGGTATAGAAGACGCGTTATTATCCACGGTAGCAGAATCGACACCAGCTAAGCAAAGCACAGCCATTCAGCGTAGAAAGTCACGTAAAAGCAAAGCGAGGTCTTTCAAGTGCGATGAGTGCGGAAACAGCTGGAGGAACTCAAATGGCCTGGAATATCATCTCAACAAGTCCCAGACTACTTGCAATCCTAACTTTGTCCCACCACCTCCAGAGCCAATTGTACTCCAGCCTGATCTCAAACAAAGAGACGCACGACCACTAGCATCTTCATCGCCCAGACGTCGACAGAAAGCTAAGGGAAGTGGTGATGATGATGTACCGTCTATTCCCCTGTCAAAAACACCCCCCACGCGAGTCCGTCCTGTGAGAAGTCAGATTACCGGGACAATCAGCGAAGGGACTCCTAAGCCTGCCTCTACTCGGGGTGCGATACTCCTGCAAGATCTACAAGCCTATGATATTACTGACCGAGGACTGCAACGTGCTGATCAAGCACCGTCTCAGTTTCATGGCATCTATTCGTCGGATACAAAACCGCCGGGGTCTGTTCAACCCCAATCTAGGGAGCAACTCGAGCATTGCAAAGAATCCTTACGTCAACGGAAATACGCAGGAAGTCATCAGGGAACCAATGCTTTACAGCATCCGTCTACCGAAATCCCTAATAACAATGGGCCATCGACTTCTCTTCGGGAGGGGACAAGCGTGAATTCGAAAACTGGAGTTCACCATAACTACGGAATTAGGGACCTCGAAGACCAGAATCTACTTTCACCATTATCAGCTACAAATACACAACCAGATAGTTCGGCCACAGTATTGGCCCGTCAATCAGCTGGTAAATATGTCTCTTTCCCTATGGTAACCGGCACTGCTACGTCTGTGAATACTGCTCAAAATAGCTTGACGTCTCCAAATCAAACACATAAGCGAACTTTGCCGAATGCAGATCCTGTATCCCGATACAAGTCTCTACTATCGTCAAGGGGGCTCAGCAGCGAAAATGTCCAAAGAGACCACCGATCCGATGTCAATTCCACAGCTTCATTCGGAAACTCAAAGACAAGCAAGGTATCATTGGGGGCTCAACGTAGGGAGCGTACATCGAAAATTATCGGATATCTCCTTGATCAGAATGAAGGTGTATTTCCTGGCCAAAAGTCTCTCTACATGACTCTTATATCTATCTGGACTCGAGAATATAGTGACCTAGCACCACCTGATTGGAAGATGTGTCACAGCGTCGTTAGCAAAATGGACAAGACTGGGTTGTTAGAGCAGCAACATTTCGGTTTTCTCGATGGCCAGGGTCAACTTCAGGATTGCACCATCCTCGTCAAGCCACGGAAAGATGGTAGCCAACCAGCGGATCTCTCTACCGACACTAAAGTTGCCGCCATCAAGGAAAAGATGAGGGAGATGTTCCCAGAGCCTTATATCCCAGAAGCCTTCTCGCTTTCAGAAAAAGAGCTCGAACTATTTGATGCTCTTGCCTTAAGGCACAGAGGTCCACAACAAGATGAAAAGACCTCCACGCAGGCCCAAAAGGTCAACAAGGCACAAAAAATTGAGGTTTTGCAGTATCCGATGCCTGTTATAGTTGACATGCCCACCAATGCGAACACATCAAAACGCCCGCATGAAGATGAGGATGGCCAAAATTCTAAGCCCTCAAAGAAGACCTGTGTTGATGTTCTAGGAATTGGGAAGACCCAAAGTAATCGGAAATACAGAAAGAAACCTGAGTCTCAGTTCCGGGACGCTGGGAAATTGGCAATTTATATTTGGAACCAGAGACAAAACCATGCCAGTAACTGGAACCAAATGCCTGCTTGTCTTCAGGATCCCACAACAGGTACATGGTCGCTGAAACCAGAGACGAATTATCTACCAAAGTCTAGAATTAAAACTATCCTATCTTCGGTGAAAAGCACTCGAGAACATGATGCTTACTTGAGACAACAACCCTCAATGAGACAGAAAGAGGCACCCAGAAAACGGTATAATATTGATAGATTTATCGAACTGTCAACATCTACGTCATTTCCTTTTGAAGATGCTGAATCTGAGGATGACGATGAAGATACCGTGATGGAATATGCTCAGAAGACTGGTGCTGCCGATGACAATGCAAACACCAATTCTCAAGATATCGGTGTACGATTTTCACAACTTCAGCCGGTTCGTGATACAAGCCATGGTAGCTGGCCACGACTTACAACTGAGTTCTTTGACTCTCACGTACAGGGTTTTACCATGGTTGGTTCTATGCCATCCTCTCAGTGGTTCCAAAAAGAGAACTTGCCACGAAGCGTTGATGATGTCCCTAGGACTGCACGAGCACTACCACTTAGTTCTTGGGCTGATCCGCTGTACGGCAAGTTTATGCGGGATCTTACTAGAATCGAGACTTGGGAACGGTCAGTTGAAGGGACTCAGATCCTTTCTCATGGATCAGTCGCACCGGAGTACTTTTTCCTATCCCTCAGAAGTGATGAATCAAAGGCAAACATGAAACCTTCTGCTGTTGAATGGCCGAGCACGACGCAATACACCGCAGAAAATATGCCGGACGACATAAAGAACGCATCCACAGAGGATGAAGACTTCGGTTTGCCTAGTCCAGCATTACGTAGTACCCGAGCCAAGGATTCGCTACCAGAGAACCAGGTGAAACGAACACGAACAAATCGTCTGTTGCAAGATGTAAAGGCGAAGTCGGGTATGAACGACGGGTACAAAACACGAATCCTCACATCAATACCAAGACAACCTAGGGGTCGATCCACCCATCCTCGCCCAATTAACGGTGAAACAGAGCTCATCGCTGCCTTTGTCGTCTTCAGAACCCTCATAGGAGGCGTAGACCAGACCGTAGATCTAGGTCTAATCATGAAGTATTTCCCGGAAATGTCTCTCTCTGCTTTGAGAAAGTTCTGGCCCAAGGTTACTAGAGAGCGAAAGACGTATGTTGATGCTTTGACATCGAAGTTCCAATCAGCATTCTTAGAAGCATACGAGAGAGGGGACGTGCCTCCTCTTGACTACGACAACCTAGCAGACTACGACTGGCGCTCGTTGATAACGTGGACAGCAAAACTTGAGACGCATGACGATGTGATTCTCCCTGTGTCACTCCAGGCGCTTAACGAGGCATATCTGCTTGAAGACCCCATCGATGAGGTCGTGAACTGGAGAGAAATCTGGTTCTCTCAAGCATCAGTGTACAACAGGATTGAAGCAGCTGCTGGCGAGTCTATCTCGATTCCTGTGCCCAGCACTCGAGATGACGAGGCGATTTTGCGTATCGCAAGGTCATGGGTTCGCTCTCTATGCTGCACCTCCATCAAAGGTGTAGATTCACCGGAGAAGATTCGTGCAAAGCTCCTCCGGTTAGCTAACGGGGATGAATCTTCGACGAACCGGCTACTCGGCAGGGTACTTTCGAAACTTAGGTCGGAAAAACTCGTCGTTAGATCCAAGGGAAAGATAATGGGCCAAAGTTTCAGACTGCATGCCCAGTTCGTGAAACAGCTGGAGAAGCTGTCCCGGGCGGAGAAGTTCACGCAGGCGACGGCGTTCAAGACGCAACTAGATGAGAACTTCCGGGCCGACAAGGAATTCCTGCTTCCGTACGCCTCCGACGATGGCACCATCATGGCAGTCATCAACCTCCAGACCTGCGGCCGGGTCCGCGTGGAGGCCGTCGACATCCCCAACATACCGTTCGGCTTCGAGCCCGGCAACTACGAGGGCAGGCTCTTCCCCAAGAGCTACTACCACTTCCAGGTCCGGCTGGCGCCCACGCAGACGTACACGTACGACGAGGACATGCCGCTCCTGCGGGAGGCGCGGGGCGCGGAGCCGCCCGCCGAGGGCCCGCGGGGCGAGATCCCCATCTGGGTCGACTTCTTCGGCGGCCTGGACAGGGCCCGCTGGTCCGAGTACCTCTCCATGATGGCCTTCGCGCTCGCGACCAAGGGGCCCCTCACCCCCGCCAGCGCCGCCGTGCTGCTGCGCCCCGTCGTCGAGGAATTCGAGGCCCGGCTCATCATGGACTGGCTCGACAAGCTGGGCCTCCTGCAGCGCGTCGGGTCCGGGCGCGGCGCTACTATGGCCGAGTGGTGGTGGCTCGCCATCGGCAGGCTGGTCGACTTCGAGAAGGGGAAGAGTAGGGCGTAGGGCGTAGGGCGTAGGGCGGGAGTGGATGGGTTGATTGATTGATTGATTAGACTTTACGCTGTTTTTTTTTTTTTTTTTTGTTCCTACCTAAGCTGTATCCATGTGTAGGTATGCATAGTTTGGCGTTAGGAGAAGAGAAAAAAAAAAGGGGGGGTAAGAGGAGTGAAATGGAAGGATGCGATGAGATAAGATTTCTCCATATGCAATACGCTTCGTGTTTTTCTTTTCTAAAGAAGTACTGCTGGCCATTGTCATTGTTGTTGTATCCATAGAATCATAATTTCACGGTAATTATTAATATTCATATGCTTATGTATGTGTATAGGTAGCTTGGTCCCCCTTAATTTATGTCGATGGAGGAAGACAGACAGATAGACAGGATGGTTCTTAAGCTTAACTACATTATGGAATAGTAGAAATGATTCAAAGACGGCCTATCCTCGTCGATGAAGTATCTCGACGCACTTGGGATATCCCCCCCCGAGTAAGAGCGTGCGCGCCACAAACCGCAACGAACAAGCTAGCTAGTTAGACGAGATATGAAACTAGGATTTCACGAACTAGCGAGAGTATTCAATTTGATCAGACGCGTCAGCACCGTCACACCATCCACTCCACGACCCCATCCCCCATCAGATGCCTTATAGTCCCGTGTGTGATATCGAATAATTAAATTCTTGGTATCAATGCTTGCGACACCATCGACTGATGAAATCTACGCCTGTATCCTATCCTATCTTACCCTATCCTATCCTGTTGAACGCCGGGTGCCCCATGCTTCTTTTCATCCGAATGTCGTAAAACCCCATCGCAATCGACCAATCAATCAATCACCATAGTCAGTCAGTCAGTCAGTCAGTAACCCGCCAGGACTTTGAGGAGCATGGCCACCAGCATGACTACTAGCGACATGATGGCGTAGTCGATCCAGGGAGGCACGCCGTTGTTCGGATCCACGTGTACTGGTCTCTGGGCTGTGACTTGTCCCGCCGGATCCGGCAACGGGACCCTCCCTGTCGGGGCTGGCACTCCCTGCGCTGGTCGAGCTAGCGGGACGGCCCCCGGCAGGGGGTTCGGCAGAGTTATGCCCTGCGGCGACGTTCTCGGGGCGATTTCCACTCTCTCGGGCGCGGTCTGCACGAAGCCCTCGGCGAGCTGCGCACTCTCGGCATCCTCCTTGTCGCCTCCATTACCCGCCCCTGCCGCCTCGCCCCCACCCTCGCCCGTCTTGGTCTTCTCCATCTCGTCCCGGAAGCCCATCCTCAGCTCTGCGGGGACTTCCACCTCCTTCCGGGGCGCGGCAGCGCTCCCGCTCTCGGCCTCGAGCGCCTTGCACCGCTCCTCGCACTCAGCGATTATCTCGGCGTTGCTCTTGGCGCAGACGCCGCACCTCCAGCCCTTGCTCTCGGCGGCCAGCCTCGTCCGCACGGCGTCGCTGGTGTCCAGGCCGCCGATCTGGCCGTTCGCTCCCGTCTCCATGAAGGTGCGCAGCGCGACGATGGCGGTGCGCACGCCCCAGGCCGGCTGCCACGTCTCCTCGTGGTGGCCCGAGATGCTGAGGCAGATCTCGCGGTTCGGCTCGAAGCGGCCGCTCGGGGTGGTGAAGCGGAACGAAGGCGGGCTGAGCGGGTACGTGGGCGGCAGGACGATGCGCCCGTGGTAGATGCCCTCGGCGAAGGCGGACTTGGGAGGGCCGCGCATGGTGAAGTGCCACTCGAAGAGGTCGGATTCGAGGGGCGATGCGGTGTACTCGGGCGAGGGGGAGTTGGAAAGCTCGGCGGCCTCTTTCACTGCAAGGATTTTCCCCATTATTAGTAAAAGAGAGCTGAGCAAACGCCCGGGGTTGTTGCGTGGGAAGGCCTACAGATGCGCCGGATGGTGGGCGACTTGGAGTTGAATCTGGGCGTAGCCATCTTCTCTGGTTTGTCGCCGGGACAAATAAGTGCTACTGCTTCGATGGAGTGTCGATCATCTATGGCTCATTGCTGGATAAGTACGGATTGAAGATCGGAGACGAGCGCCTCTTGGCGATCGAATGTTACTCGGGGAGTCGGCCGAGGAAAGCCGGGAAATGATTGATTGTAGGTATTGGGGGATAAGGAATGTAGAAAGTGTGTCTAGGGTAGGTAATTAGAATAAATCGATGGTGGATGTGTGTGTGTGTGTGTATGCGTGAGTGTATGTGTGATTCACTAGGGGCCAAACGGAAGTGTTACATCGAAAATAAATCATGAAGCCAGATTGTCTTATTCACTCGGAAAGGTGGTGATGGTTAAATGGACAAGGGTTCCTCAAGGTGTGTGTAGCAAGTGAGGTCACAGCATAAGGTTCCAGGTTCCAATCCATTAGAGCTATAAAGGTAATTACGCAAGAGACTGAGGCTGTGCAGCTGTGGCTCCTTTTTTTCTCATAAGCACGTGACTCTAGCTAACATCGTTTTAATCTATCCAAGTTTTTTGTCTACCTGTTTCCTTTTATTAATAAACCAATTCTCTCTATAGTAATATAAGAAAAATCTAGAATTTGTATTATTAAAAAGGCGAAAAGTAGAGTGTATATATATATACATACTTATTATACCTTAGGTACTTGCTAGACACATATCAAAGCAATTTAAACTTGTCTACCTTTGCTCATCTTCTTCGAAAGAATCAGGCCCCGTTTCCAGGACCTGGCCATCGTGTTGCTTACATGTCTTCACTGTCCTTATTGTTGTCCTCAATGGTGTGCATTCTCTTGGATTTGCGGATATCTTGATGACTTTGTGCTGTATCAGACTTTCTATCATCCATCGCTGGAGATGAGTGAAGAATACCCTTCCCCTTCCTTCATTCTCTCAGCCTTCGTCATAGTTTTTGTCTTTTTCCGCATTAGATCGTTATTTTTATTCTCAGCTTAAAAATCATTTTGCATCGCTTGTCCGTAAGGTTGGTAATCGTTGAAGCATGACAACTAATACTGAGTTACATCTTTGTGGTGAGTGTGTTTGGTGGTAGTATGTATGATACAATTTGTGAATATTTAAATATGCAAAGTAACCCCCCTTCCCTTTTTCTATTTTAATACTTTCAACCCCTAGAGATGATCTATCGAGATTAAGCCTCTTGTTCAGTCACGAGTCATCAAATTTGGGCTTGGTTTTACGTATTTGGCGCTCTTATAACGCAGTATATACCTATATAGTCATAAGAGTGCAAACATAGCTGGTGCTTTCCCATGTACGCCAAGCAAAAGTAACCCTTTCATATGTACCTACCTAGGAGGTAGGTAAAGGTGCCCCTCCAGTTTATCTTGCATGCTTGCTGTCTTAGACCTCCCACCTTGAAGTACACATAGGTATCAATACTTACTAAAGACACTAGTTTTGTAGACAACATCTGTAAAATACTAAGCATCTTTCTTGTAGTTGAGCTGGTAATAAGTGCCTAAGTACATTTCTCTAGTGACAGGTAGGTATGTACATAAATTAGGTACCCCAATGGCTGCCTAATGGTGGAAGTATGTACAATACTCATGAAGTCACGATCTTCTACCAGGTAGTGTCAACAACTGCGCCGACTGGAAGTGTCTACATGTAGGTACATGTAGGTAAGGTACTAAACTACATGTACCTTCAAGGCACCTTCTCCCATCACGCTGTGCCTTCTCCCCATCCTGCACCACCACTTGGGTGCCTCCCATTCTTTCCGACGTCGTTCCTTCTAAGGATTTCCTCACTGCAGGTGATGAAAATCCCTTACCTGCGTTAATCTGCCAAAGTATGTCCCTTCTTCACCTGCATTCTTTTCACACCAGCTTGCCACAAACCCTCTTTCTTCTCTACTACACCATTCAATCTGCCTCCACGAGACTTGCACGTTCCGTGGCATCCATCAACCCCCATCAGTTCGCCGACACTAATCCCTGATGTGCTACAGCTAACATGGAATCCGGCATTAATACTGCCATGGCAAACCTGAGCACGGCCAACAAGCCTCGTGCTGGCCCTCGGCGGTGCCCCAAATGCAACAAGCTCTGTGAGACGCGCAAGGACCTGTGGATACACCAGACAGTACAGGGACATCACCTCTGTAATGAGTGTGACGCTACTTTCCACGATGATAAAGCTTTAGTTGATCACAAACAGGCCGCAAGTCCCCCCCCTGCTCATTATATCGTCTCGACTATGTGTACGTGGACTAACCGCCAAATTCTGTAGAATCATAGAGCTGATCAGAACATCGTCTGCCCCGGCTGCGGGGAAACCTTCCTTCGTGCAGGCGCTTGGATGCACCACATCGAGCAGAAGCAATGCCCTGTCATCTTCCCGTCTGTCGTCGAGGCTCGTCGCGATGAAAGACTCAAGTTTGCACAGGCACTGCAAGACCGCAACCCAGCCACCAGGAAAAAGCTATACTTCCACCCGCCGAGTGTCACCAAGGATGATGGCGTCACCAAGACTCGACTCGAGTTTGACTGCCACCGCCCACACGACTCTCCTGATGCCAACAAGCTCTACTTCCGACCGGATGACTTCCCCCGCACCGCCGTACAAAAGTTTCGCTCTGGCGACTCTAAGGCGCCTGACCTCCTGACTGGCGACAATTCCGATCCCCTCGAGCAGAAGCCAGGTAATGCTTGGGCTCAAAAGAAGCAGCTCTTTCCCAACTCATTCCAAGCTGTTCCACCCCCGCCCGAGCTCATGGAGAATCTCAGACAGCCTGGTCCTGGAGCTAGTTCTGTCCGTCCTTCTGGAGAGCGCATTATCGACCCTGACGATCCCGACTTCAATGCGTCGTTGTTCAAGTGTCCCATCCTTGGAACCTTCAAGTGCCCCTATATACGCTGCAAGTAAGTGTGGATGTAAGAATTATTTGCAAATCTCCGTTACTGACATCTCAGTAGGGTCAAGCCGAAGACTGCGAATGGTCTGATCATGCATCTCAGGTCCCCTGTTCACTCCAACGTGGACATCTCGTGTCCAGCTTGCAAGAATGTATTCAAGACTATGACGGCCTGGGTGCAGCACACGGAGTCAAGTACGACCTGCAATATTCGCGATACAGAAGACTACCGCCCAGCTTTAGGCCAGCTCACTGGCGGTATCCTAGATGTCCATCCCACTAAGACGATGAAGAATAATACGCCCCTGTTCAAGGTCGACAAGAATTTTGTCAAAGAGATGGGTTATAACAAACCCGCGCCCATACCCGGCTTGGAGATACAGGAGCCCAATGACAACGTGGGAGAAGAAAAGAAGAAGAAGCAGGAGAACTCCCGCAAGGAAAACCGAAAGGATCGCCAGTCGCACCGCTAACCTCTCAACTCTTTAATGTTTCAGCGTCCTTCAGAACATCAAGGTCGATGATGGGCGCTTCAATACTTGCGATGACTTTCCCGTATTTGCGTTGCTTTATTGCTTTTTCGTTTCCCGTGATGTGTTCATCACCAGAACAGGGTCAACACTACTATGGCATCTAGGTCAGCTGTGTGTGCCTAGATTAGGTATGCCTGTGAACGGTGGATAATGGAAAGGAATCGTAGCTAGATAGATAGCTGATCTAGATTCTCAGAGCTCATGACTCGGTGGTTTGTACATCAGTGCAGATAGGTACTGCATGCAATTTTCTTTCCACTCTGAAGACCATTTCCCCATCATCGTGACGTTACATTTAAATCCCAACCCTATGGTTTTATGAGTTTTTGATTGGAAATGAATATCCCTGGTGATGTCAATTGGAAAGTTAGATGTTACAATATCAGACAAGCAGGAATCAAGACAAAAATAATTAAATACTAAAAATTAATGAGCCTGCGATTCAATATTAGTTGGGGTTGATGCTCTCCCCTTTAGCCTAGGCTTCATATATGAACGGGCAGGGCTACTAATATCGAAACAGCAGATCACTCGTCTGCGGCTGAATACAAAGATGCGGAGCACAACTCGTAACGGATAAGAGCCCTCTCCCACACAACATTATCTCACCACACAGCTCTTCATATAAACGAGAGGCCTAATTTCCCCGCGTCTCCCCCAATCGACAGACTGAACAGGCAGACCGTGGACCCTGCATATGCGACGACCATAGATTGGACGTTGTGCTTGGCGGGCCGGGTGATCCAGCTTGGGTCTTCCAAGCCGGCAGTTGCGCTGGACAGATAGGATGGGTTAGGTTCTGCGCGGTATTAGGGAACCCTTTGGCCTATCCGGAAAGCCGGGTGAAAGTGGGAAAGACATTCGAGGAAAACTTTGTCTGTTGCGGAAAAGAGGGAATAAGGGATCTATCTACTGCCCCCCGGAGAGAGGGGGATACCTTTTAAGAATGTTACTTTACTACTACTACTATACCTATGTAGCTTTTCGCCTTCACTTACGCGACTCACCTAGGTAGCTAGGGACTTATTTTCCCGTTGTTAAAAAAAAGGTTACCTTGACTGCCTACTAGCTAGGTTGTTATTACCTACCCAACGACCGACCATGCACGTCCCCCTCAGCGCGACCTCGTGGGTCCTCGCTCTCGTCCTTGCTAGCTGGGCCGCGGCGCAGGGCGTGGGGACGGCGGACGCGCACCCGCGGCTGACGACGGAGAAGTGCACGACGCAGGGCGGGTGCGTCGCGCAGAACACGTCGCTCGTGCTCGACGCGAGCTTCCACGGGCTGCGCGCGAGGGATAGCAGCAGCAGCAGCAACAGTACCGGCAGTGCTGATACCGGCAACAGTAGCTGCGGCGGCGGGTTCGACGGCAAGCCCCTGAGCGTGGCGCTGTGTCCGGACGCGGAGACGTGCGCGCGCAACTGCGTCTTCGACGGGGCCGAGTACGAAGGGAACGGGGTGTTCGCGGACGGTGGCGGCGCAGTGGTGCTGCGGCAATACATGGAGCGGGAGGACGGGACGGCGGAGAAGGTCAGCCCGAGGGTTTACCTGCTGGATGACGGCGGCGGCGGGGAGGACGGGGATAATAAGAACTACGAGCTGCTGTATCTGAAGAACCAGGAGATCAGCTTCGACGTCGACGTCTCGAAGCTGGTCTGTGGCATGAACGGCGCCTTGTACCTGGCCGAGATGAACGCGACGGGCGCGCGCGGCGATCTGAACCCGGCCGGGGCGCGCTACGGCACCGGGTACTGCGACGCGCAATGCCCGGTGCTTCCTTTTATCAACGGAGTGGCAAGTTTTCCCAAGTCCCAAGTCAATCCCGGCTGAACGATCCTCACAAACCGAACCACCTGCCAGGGAAGTGGTTTTTTCTTGTATCACACGGGAACGCTCGAGTATCTTGCTAACGACTTTGAGCCGATATCCAGGCAAATATGGAATCTCGAGGCGCGTGCTGTAGCGAGATGGACCTCTGGGAGGGCAACGCGCTCGCGGCGGCCTTCACGCCGCACACGTGCAGCGAGCCGGGGCTATACGCCTGCGCCGGCGGCGAGTGCGGCACCATCGGCGTGTGCTCCAAGTCGGGGTGCGAGTACAACACGTACCGGCTGGGCAACAAGACGTTCTACGGCGGCGGGGAGGGGGCGACGGTCGACACGTCGCGGCCGTTCACGGTGACGACGCAGTTCCTGACCAACACGGGGGACGCGACACCGGCGGCGATCCTCAACGAGATACGGCGGCTGTACGTGCAGGACGGGCGCGTCATCGCCAACGCGGCCGTCGCGGACCCGTACATGCCGCCCGGCGACTCGATCAAGATGAGCCACTGCCAGGCCAGCATCGGGGGCACGTTCGAGAACCTCGGGGGCCTGCGCCAGATGGGGCGCGCGATGGACCGCGGCATGGTGCTGGTGGCGCGCATCTGGAACGACGACGCCGGCTTCATGAACTGGCTCGACGCGGGGGACGCGGGGCCCTGCTCGGCGACGGAGGGGGACCCCCGGCTCATCGCCGAGCGCCATGCCGACACGCAGGTCGCGTTCTCGAATATTCGCTGGGGCGACCTGGGGAGCACGTACGCTGGCGAGGCTGCGGCCTAGAGAATGACCGCCCGTACTGAACTACACTATTTGCTTGTCAAGTGCCGAGTTGCGGGTGGGTTGCTGTGGTGCTTGGTGCTCTGGCTAGCTGGCTTAATCTGTCGAGACAAGATGGTATTGGCCATGACGACAACAACGACGACGAGATGGCGTCATGGTTGATGACTTAGGTAGTTAGCCATCCTGTCCGGGTTCGACGCTGCTCCTGTCGATATGCGACATGTCTGTGTGCCTAGTTCACCTACGTGGAGAGGCACGACTTGATCGATCCATGTTCGGTATATTAATACACCTTTTCCCCGTCTACCAGTGGGCGAGCTTGGTGTTGATGAGAGCAAGATTAATAATATCGTATAAATGGCCGGCTGGCGAATTAAAAATGGTGTTTGGTCTGATTTAAACTTCCTACGTATTATGTCGTATCGATGATTCTATTCTAGTCAGCCAATCAGTCGCCCGGGGTAGATTGATTCGAGGCCGTATCGTGAAATACGCTTTCTTTTTTTCCCCTGCCAACTTGAGGCCTTGGTGTGAGAGTGTAGGTATTGTGCTTTCAGGGCAATTTGAGTTGAACGTGGTAGGATTTCCATGGGATATCCCAGATGTTGTAGGCGAGTGAGCCACAGATAAACCTAGTATTCGTCATTTGTCATGAGCGCGTTGGTCCGGGTAACCTCGTGGGCGTGCGAAGCTGCAGCAGAAAGTCGCGTGCTAACTAACCCGAGGGTTCCGTTGCACCGCCACAGTCCCTGATCACTGGGCCAATAGCGAGACCCAACAAGAAGCCAAGCCGCTAAAAATGCGCTCTGCTCCACCCTGAAGCTACCGCTAAAACCAGCCCCTGTCCAGGTGCCCCGTCAGCCTGCGTTAGATCGCCAATGTCCATCTACAGTGAGCATCAACTCTTGTTGCTTCTTTCCTCCGACAAGTTTTGGTCTGCACCCCTTTTTCCATACCGATTTTCATGCCATCTTTCTCTGATCTCTCGATAAACCATCTACCCGGCGCGGAACCGCCTGTATCTAGACGAATTTCCTGATGGCGATGCGATAGATAATATTACTTGATTTTTCTTTTCTTTTTTCCTCGTGTCCGCCGACTCTCGTGCCGCCGTACCGCTACAACGACCCTCCATGGATAGAATCCCGTCTCCCACGCTACGATCTCCTGGCAGCATGTCTCCCAGATGGGCACGCAGGGCCGAGCGCTATTGTTGCCTCGGCCTGAAATACTTCCCTCTGGCCTTCGTCTATTCCCTCACCACCTGGGCTGTTTGGGTCGTGGTTAATATCGGCTCTACGCCATCTAAGAAGGAAACAAGCTGGACAGGTACGTCGTCCGTCGTATGAACCAGAGGACTCGGACTCGGCCGCCTTGAGCGGGAAGGACGGGGCACTAACCGTATATCGACTCCAGGGACCAAATCCTCCATCTTCGGCGTCCTTCTCTACCTGATGCTCAACTGGTGTTACACTACTGCTGTCTTCACGAGCCCCGGGAGCACCACGAACGATTCGGGCTACTCAACCTTGCCGACTGTCGCACCGCCTCGAGCGACCTCGTTTACCGTTAAGTCCACTGGCGAGCTTCGCTTTTGCAAAAAGTGCCAGGCCCGTAAGCCCGACCGCGCCCATCACTGTTCCACCTGCCAACGTTGTGTGCTCAAGATGGACCATCACTGTCCGTGGCTGGCTACCTGTATCGGTCTTCGAAACCACAAGGCCTTCTTGCTATTCTTGATATATACCACCTTGTTTGCTTTCTACGCCTTTGCTGTTTCTGGGTCCTGGGTCTATGACGAGCTATTGAGCCAGACCCAGTATGTTGATACCCTGATGCCCGTCAATTTTATTATGCTTGCCGTTGTTTCGGGGATTATTGGTCTGGTTGTTGGTGCGTTTACGGCCTGGCACATAATGCTTGCAAGTCGGGGCCAAACGACCATCGAGTGCCTCGAGAAGACGCGGTATCTGAGCCCGTTGCGGAAGACGCTACAGCACCAGTTCACAGCGCGGCAGCATGGTGAAGGCATCCCACTACCCAAGTACGGGCAGCAGCTACTGGATATTCATGCGAATGCTCTGCCGGGTATCATGAGGCCGGAAGAGGGGGAAACAAGGGCCAGCACAGATTCTGGGATGCCTCCTCATCTATCTTATGAGGATATGGAGAGGTATCGTGCCAGGAAACGGTATGAGGAATATATGGATGAGCAGGACTCGGAGAAGCTACCGAACGCGTTCGATCTTGGTGTGAAGCGGAATTTGCTTCACTTATTCGGACCGGCGCCTTTCCTCTGGTTTTTTCCTGTCAGTAACACGACAGGTGACGGTTGGTCCTGGGAGGCAAGTCCAAAATGGTTGGCAGCGCGTGATCGAATTGCACGCGACCGGGAAGAGCAAAGACAACGAGAACGTGCCGCTGGATGGGGCGACCCGGAACCCCTGTATTCCCCACCCTCGGAGCCGGCAAAGCCCGCAAGTAGGCATTACATAGCAAAACCTGCTACAGCCCCTAGTAGTCGGCGGCCACCCTCCAAGGCAGACCGCGTCTTGGGCCGCGATCCTAACCTTTACGTTGACGAGCCACCGACTTCGGTCTCCATGAGGACACTAGATCACAAGGGCCACGACTACGAGGACGAACTGGAGGTCAGTAGTGACGAGGAGACTGCTGCTGAGCACAGGGCCCTGAACCTCGTGACGAATGGCGGATGGGCTCGAAGTGGTGCCAGCGGCTTGCTGCGGGGATCCTCCTCGAGGTATAGCGGCACGCCATCTCCAACAAAGAGCACTGCTCCGGATGATGACGACGGAGTAGACTGAATCTGAATAGCTGCTATAGGGGCTGATGTTTTCGGGTTTGGGGCTTTGGGGGGAACTGGAATAGACATTAGGCGGGGAGGTAGATGCATGAACGGACGGATGGACGGCTGCTTGCTTCTTTTCTTCCTGTTGCTTGCTGCGCTCTAGTGTACCACTACGTTCTAGTGTGCGTGCGGACTTACGTGTGCACGCGTTGCACGCTGCGGGTATATCATCCCTATTTGCATGGCTGGGGCGTTTTTTCTTTCCTTTTTTTCAAGTTGACGATATATGTTCAAAGTTTGGACTATGAAACTTCAAGCCTTTCTATTTTGATTTATTTTTTGGTGTCATTATGGATTAACGTGTAACTGTTGAGTTTTAGGGGAGGGGGGAATATTATTTATATATAGGTATATAGGAGTTGATAGGGAAAACGGCTAATGAAATACTTTTTACGCGCTGATACTTGATGGAAGCGTTAGCTTGGGAGAGAACTGCTGGATGTAAGCGCGAGCGCGAGCGCGAGCCTTGAAGACTTAGGTAGGTAGGGTAGCTTCATAGGGTCTATCTACATACTCTAGATTATGGTATATAGCAAGTCCGAAGCTATTAACTGTCTTGCGAGATCCCTAATACCGGTGTTTTTTTTGTAAGAGTTCGCTCGTCAGTCTATTATCAACCGATAAGTTTCAGGGCCATCAGCGAAGGAAGCCCTGAACAGGCTAGAAAAACTCACAATTTTTGAGGTATGATATCATTAGGTACTCATGGCCCTTAACTTCATAGATCATACAAATCTCTTGCTTTGTTGTCGAACGTTCGATGATGCGTAAAGCCAAGGAGGTACGCACCAATTATGGCACTTACCTTTAGACCTGTCTCCAAGCCTCGTAGATCCTTGGCCATACAACAACACCGAACTGAAAATAACCTCACTTTGTACGATCAGGTCGTCCCTGGTTCGGGGGCAAGCCAACAGATGGTGATGCCTAGACACTGCCGTCTGGGAAGATGAACAGAATCTTGGCCCGCTATCCGGGGATTCTTCCTTGCGAAATGGCGGAAGTAGCAGGTGACGGGACGTCTCCTGTGATGGACGGGAAATCGGTAATATTGTTTTGGGGGGGGGCGGTATAATCAGACCTGGAACGTCCACCGACGGGGCGGTGTCACTCAAACGGACTTGTGGCTGACGAACAACTCGATCCGTCTGGGGACCCTTTTTTGGATATAGCATGGTGTTGATAGGGAATAAGGCCTCTTGCAGCGCGCAAATAGGGCCCAGCGGTGTCGGTATGGAGTATGCGTCGAGCTCAGCGCGATAAGGTATATCCTGGATGACCGGCATTGGCCCCATGAGTGCGTCAGCTTGAGGTCGAGTCGAGGTCAATGCCTCCGAGACCCTGACCACGCCTGCAACGGCGCTGTCGAAGCTGCCGACTCGGCTTGTGGTACTGGTTACCTTTGCCTCCTCTGCCTTGATATATCTTGGGGGTTTGGCTGCTGGGGACAGGATGAACTTAAGTAATCGCCGTGGAACACCTTGGATATAATCGTACTGAGTCTAGTACATAGGCTATGACAATACATTGGCGGCATATCCTGTCGAGATGATCCCTTTGACTGGGCACATTCGTTTAGAGACTGGCGGTCTGACTCATCAACAAATTTGACCCGGCAGGCCGCAAGCTGTCCAATTTCGTTGTCGTGTTCCTGTAGCTTGTCATGTTGAGATGAGACGAAGATATGAGGTTAGGATTAAGTGTATTAGTTCAAGGTGAGTCTAGATAGGTAGGTGGGTGAAGCTCATCTATATAGGGACAGGAGACCAGGGGTCGTACACCCCATATTTCAACATGTCAGTCTCAGTCTGGGTGGGGGACTCTGTGTCACTCAGCTTTCATCGTGAACTGTGAATGAGACACTGGCATCCTTCGACGTCCGGTCGAACTTGGCTGTGCAACACAAAAATTACCTTCCATTTAGCAGAGCTAATTGAGGCTCTCTGGATGTCCATGTCAGCGACGGTGACGATAAGTCCTCGGAAGAGCGGCTGGAAGCACTCGATAACTTATGTCCCAACGGAGAAGCTAATATCTGTATATACGGCCTAATTTTCATTTGAATATCAACAATGCCTGTTGACAAGAAAAGTAAGCCGATCACCTACCGGCGTATAGAGGCTGTAACCGTCAACTTTGTGTCACTGGATGAACGGCATCAGGTCCGCACGGCTAACACCACAATCAATAACACTGTCATAGCCCTGGCTGGTGACTTTTTCTCTACCAGCACCCCGTGGATAATAGTGATGAGCTCAAGGTTTGTGGTATCTGCTATGGTGGGCTGGAGCTCCTTGGCCACGGCGTGCGTTGCTCGAGACAGCCTTCTTTCATCTGTAGGACGAGAGCGATTGATTTAGGAAAGCACTGACTATGACTTCTATTAATATATTTTAATATACCTACTCATATAACAAAGTCCAACTAATCATTTATAATAAATGGTATTTAGGTATATTCACAATAATTTACATAACTATTAGTAGATATATAAGGAATAAAAAGTAAGATCCTTGTATATAACATTAGTAGTTTTCTTTTCTTTCTTTTTGTTTCGTGATAATTTAATATCAAACAAATAATACTATTTGGCGCGAGTGTCAATTATCCTTAGAAGCGCCTTATAAACAAACTATTGAATTCTGCATAGTTAGGTAGGCTTGGGCGGCCATCGCGGCCCCATAAGCTCCTATCGGTGGAGTTCATACCTTTCACCCATTGGAAGGTTGTCCATTCAACTAACAACATCGTGATTTCTCATCAGCGACGTGATTTGGGCACCGATTTGTGCCTGACCGGAACATCAGACGTGACAGGATCAAGCACACTGACAGAAATGGTTATATTAAAAGGGGAATGGCACGTTGGATTCTTCGACTTTCAACGCTTCCTCTCCGCTTGTGCATAGCTTATCTGACAAAGCCATCGCAATCAGGTAATAATCACATCACTTGGGGTAGAAGATAGGAGTTAACTATTTGCTAGAATATAAAAAAGAAATGTGGCCCAAAATTGTCGGGCTTACGACAAAGACTACATAGAGACGCAAATCCTCGAGGCTGCTTAGTCCCTTCAATAAGGGATCTCTTTAACGAACATTTGCTGGAATCATCCTGTCCTACTCAATCGCTATACCCAACCGAGGGGTTGATGCTGTATTGACTTTACCCTCTTAGTTACAGGGTAATATACCGATATTTTGGGATAACCGGACAAGAGTGAAATCACTCGGCCAACATTGGGTTGCTCCTGAGAGGTTTTGAAGCTTTATAGGACTATCCTCAAAGTACCACTTAACCAATCCAGCCACGCTCAAAACACTTAACAGGGAAATCATGTCTTTTGAGTTTACCTCG
Organism: Biscogniauxia marginata; assembly: GCA_022695795.1. Classification (NCBI taxonomy): domain Eukaryota; kingdom Fungi; phylum Ascomycota; class Sordariomycetes; order Xylariales; family Xylariaceae; genus Biscogniauxia; species Biscogniauxia marginata. The sequence goes on from MU404182.1 coordinate 49,086, forward strand.
CGCAACATCTCCATCAAACATAACATCCTCAAAGCGGAATGTCGGGATATAAACCAGAACTGGAAGACCTCGTCTCTCGACCTTGACCAGTATATTGGAAACTTGGATGGCACGTTCGCATTGTCCGAGAAGGCATTTTCCCGAAGCGCGAGCAACATCCAACTCGATGGAGCCATTCTATATGCAACCCTCCTGAGGAGAGACCAACAGCCGGTTCCCGTCAACGTCGACCTCAACATTTGTGTTGCCAACATAAATGGAAACCTCGAGTTCCAAAAGCCGTCGGTACACCCCCGCTTGCCCTTGAAGAATATTGCAGATAACCTAACTACCTAATTCATGGGTCACAGTAACGATTCCCTGTTAAATTGCGGATCTTGTTTCTCTCTGGAGGAGTCGAGGCTGAAAGGCCTTTGTATGGGATACGATAAGCGGTTACATGTCTCCGAAATTGACCTCAATGAGTACTTCGAGAACACAAACGGAGAACTTGACGACTCAGGCCGCAATTTCTATTCCAGCTCCCGCAAGATCTCAATCGAGCCATCCAGCCGTTCGCTACTCCTGAAGGCGGAGCTGAAAAGCAACCACTGGATATCTAGGGACTTCTGGAAGACAAGTAAAACGGACATGGCAACTCGCATAAAAGTTTGCGGCGGCCGCTTCGTCTTTTCGAAGAAGTGAGTAGACATCTTCCATTGTTTATTTGATCAACGGAGTGATTACCCCGCTTACTATGATTCTCTATATCCAATTTTTAGTAGCGACGTCGTCGATGGTGAAGGACCGTTCGCTAGATTCTTTGAAAGGGGCTCTTTTACGGATTTCGTGATCGCAGAAATACATGCCCAGGCATGCAATGAGGTATGCCCGTCACCATACACTGACTAAAGCCGCCATTCTTATCATATCACTATACTACTAGGAGTATGCCGATCGAATCCGAGTCTTCTGTGCAAACTCTAGCATCGTTTGCGGCGGAATCATCGTCGGTACATTAATAGGAGGTCCTCTGGGTGGTGTCATAGGTGCCGGCCTCGCCGCGCCTCTGGGAATCCTCGTGGAGACGCAAATCGCCGGGACCATCCAGGAGTCGCAGCTTCAGACACAATTCGAGGAAGCAACTATCGGGTGCTACCTCTACGAGACGCTCCAGAAGACTCTGGCAGAGGGAGCGGCAGAATATCTCGGCAGGTTCCTAGGCAAGCAAACCGGGAAGGTTAATGCCAAACTGATGGGGGAGGTTGCGTCGGAGTTCGGCGTACGAGTTACGAAGGCGAAGAGCGAATTCGCCGCGTACTGGCTGCTGAAAAAGTAGGTAACTAATTCGAATTGCCCACAAGCTATCCATCTGACAATGTATAGAGTTTCGGATGCCTTAATCAAAGGCACTATTCCCAAAGACTGGCTTGAAATTAAAGCCGAAGTAAAGGAGTTGCAAGCAAAGAGACCGCAAGCTCCATAGGATGTAAGCTGGCTCTTTCCAGGGGCTTGAAAGGCCTCTCTCGAGATAAGTTGGCTACGAGGACGAATAATCACTATAAACTAGACATATAAGAGTTGACTACGCTCCGAAGGAGCTGGGGGGGAGTTCTCTAGCGATTATCATCAGTCTAATAGTGACCCTATACTCTATCACTCTCGGTCTGTTGTGCACCTACCGTGTCCCTTGACAATTAGCATACTTCTTAGAACTAAGTTTTCGATGCTACAACTAATCATGAAATTTAGATGAGGGTAGCGTATATATTGTACGCCTTTTCACTATTATTATATTCGACTTTGAAGGTATTTTTCTTTTGTATCCCATATTGAGACGAATCGTAATTTGTTATCACTTGGAAGATAATTATAATAAATATCACCATTGTTTATCAGGTATCATTCTTAATATTAACTCACCCCAGACGTACTGATATAACCTATTGGGTTGCGTGTGCTAACTTTAAAAATGGAGTTGAGCATCGGAGCATGTTTTCTATTGATATTAGATGTTATTGCCTATGTCAAGCAGTTACCGTTCTGACATCGTTATTAGGTTGGATGGAGGATCTCTCATGTTAAGTGACACACTAGCTCTATCTCTATGTGAGTTCTCTAGTCTTCCCATGCACCACTGATGCACGTTGGTTTATACTTAGGCATATATCTCCTGGACGTCAATAATATCATCATCGTCGTCATCATACAGCGACTAAATATTAACTATATGGTTCCTATTGAGCCATTTACATAATATTCCTTCTGGGTATCTAAGTAACCTATAGAGTGTATCCGGTACCATCTTCCGCACTATGTTATTTCCTTTTATCTCTTGGTAACGTGGCTAAGTCAGTCGCCGAATCAGGGCCGTCTAATCCAGCCATTCTCGCCCTTTGGTCGGTATAGGACGGTAGCCCCTTAATAATGAATAATTTTTAATTTCATGATAAAATTTAGCTACAAGAGAATATGTAATTATAAGCGCTCTACTGTCTTCGACCTAAGTTTCGTAGCCATGAGTTGTCCATGGCGTTGAGTAAACTTTCAACGGTATATATTTTTCACTCTTATCAACATGTTTCACGATGTACACTAGTGTGTGCAGAGGGAGTAAAGTAGTTAATACGCGAAGAACTTATGACTAAAGCCCCACGAGGAAGCGGTTATTTTGCAACCAAACGCTTCCCTTTTTGCCTATCTTGCCTGGTACCAACTGTTCCTTCACCGCTGTAAGCCTTCTCAGGCTCGTAACTTAGTAATGTGGTGAAAAGCCTTGTTTCTGACAATACGTGTGTTAACTCTAGTGAACACACCTAGACCAAACTAGTTACTGGTAGCTGCACATTTATCAGCTGATGCCAGCGAATTCGCAGTGTTTCATTTCTGTATATGTAGAGAACCATACCTCGGATATGTAGCCCAAATAGTACGAATAGCCAATGAAGACACATTGAACAACATAAAGCGGCAAGCGGTGCTACATGGCCTTTATAGTTCGTAATATGGATATATAATATATATGGATCATGTATCTCATGTACGCATATTCACAGTAGTAGGGTTACCTATCCTAGGTACGAATAGGTACCTGTTGCGTTTATAGCACACCGCCTGGACTCCTAAAGATAGTACTACCCTCGCTATATGGCCTGATTGTCTTCCATCAACCATATGGGTAGTTTTTATGGAAGAAACTGTTCCCATCACAACAGTAACACAACCTGTCCGTCTTATTCGTTGGTGTCATAAATAACGTAACCTTGAATTTGAGATCTATGCTACCTCCTGCAGATTGCATGTGCGCAACCCATGCATCTCGAATCCCGCGGACAATCCCGAGCCTAATATATGATTTCCTTGACACATATTGACTTGGATGATGCGAGAGCAATTGCATTGGCACGTCGACACGTCTGCATATATTTTGCATGTTTCTAGATGCAAGACTCGGCTTCGTGATGAGCTAGCTCGGAGACGCACATACCTACATTCATATAGGATGATGTGGTCGCCAGGGGAAATTACACTAGAAACATGATCTTGGCATGATCACCGTATGATATGGAATTCCACGGCTGTTATAGCGCCACACTATGGCATGTTTCATATGTGATGGTGCCTTACGGATGTAAATCCGGACATATAAGCATGCAGCCACGACGACGTATAACCGCACGGTCATCCGTACATACACTAGATTGTGCAGGACGCCTGCACTTGTGTAATTACCTATCTACCCACTTCCATCCTTATATTAAAGAGGCGTTCTGACAAACGTACAGGCCGGAACACCGGACCCGTACGCCTCTCGAAGCGCAAGTGTTCAGAAAACTGTAGGACGCATTCACTCTCAGCACCAGAGTTTACAACTACCCAACCAACTGAGAATGCAGCCGAGAAGGCGAGCTCCGTGGTAAGGCGCCCGGGTTCCACTACAGATACGTTAAGTTGCGGAGACCGGCGTGTATACCCACGGCGACGATGCAGCTTACTTAAGAATAGCCAACCAGCCGTCCCGATGTAAGCAGGCACAATGTGGGCGATCAGTCCTGCTTTAGTTTTGTTTCATCTTCATGTCAAGCAGCATGGGACGGGAGTGCACATGTTCGACCGGCACCATTGCAGGATCAACAGGGGACGGATGGCTGCAGGCTGCATGGTTCCCGCCCTCCCCTGGCCAGCTGGCGCCTGAGACAGCATTAGTTAGGATAATCCCGATCGCGCTGCAGGCGATTACTGCAGCCTCGACGCAGAGAGGACATTGAGCCCATAGTGGATGGGGCCAAAGGGTCCGATTATAGTTATGGAGTCCTTCAGACTTCAAACCCCTGCTTGGACTCTTCTATACCAGCATGTGGCACAGGTACGGGTTGCCTAGATTTCTTGCATTGGGGCCTGCAGCTAACCACTATTTTCTCGTTCCTGTAACATCCAGATAATTTCTATGTGTCCGTAAATCTGCGATCGCCCGGATGTTGTCTCCGCAGCGGTCCCCTCTCCCTGCGTCCATAGGAACCTTGCCCCTCCCCCACAGATATTTCTTGACATCGATGCTTCGTTGATAGCCCCGTTACTCAAATCAGGATAAGTTGCATGCTGGAAGCGAGCAGAGCCGAATTATGCGCATGCTGTAAATTTCTTCCATGCAGGAGCGCCGCCTTAGGATGAGCTGCAACGCAAGGTAAATCCCTAGGCCCTTAGGGAGGATGGGTACGGAACGAGTTACTGGAAAGATACTTGGTTCTAATACACTACCTTGGCAGCATTGTCACCTCATAACCTCTACCACTTAGTTAGAGGCACTCAATATACCGGCTTAACTAAGTGGTGGACTATGATCGGACCCTGTGCTTTCCGGAATAAGCCATTGCCCAAGTGAAAAGAAAAAAAAAGAATTAGCATTTGGGTATCATCATTTTGCTCTTCCTCATCATGTCATCTAAGTTTAGCTTATAGTGCTTTCACAATTGATTTGAAACCTATTTACGAGTAACAAAGACATTGATAAGTTTACACCGGTTTGGGGGCCGTGTTAGTCCGGTTGTGACATAAACGAGCGGTGTAAAACGATAGGTGCAGAAGAGAACAATAGTTACATTTGTACGATGTGCCGGTTTAGACGGCTGATGCATTACTTCCCACGATACCATAATAATGACCAGTTTGTACCCCTAGCACGTGTCTCTAATGCGAACAGTATTAATGTCAGGGACAGGGGCTGGACTGAGATAAGACTTCTGCAGCCTTAAGTTCCGAAACAATATATGTATAAGTTAACAGTGTTTATACTGGCAAATAAGCCGTAGTTAATATCACCTGAATGAAATTTTCAGAACATCTACAGACTTGGTACCTATCTCCCCTTGGTGCCGCATTCCCACATCCGTATCATGCAAGACAGCTAATTCTTGGAGAATTTTCACTATGCATGTGCGCGTTCTGAGTCATAGCCCTTGCATCATTATTTTAAAGTAATTTAACAGCTTACCAGCATGTCTCGCGGCCTTAATACCACACAGAAAGGAAGTATTGGAAATCCGCAGCTCCTTGGTGTCTGAGATCCAGCCTACCTACATATGTTAGGAACGAATCAGTAGGCAAACGAGCCAAGATCCGCAACGTTACTATAATTTGGATTATCATCTCCACTCTACTGGGCGAAAATTTCACCTTGTGGCCCTAGCAGAAGGCTTTCTATGAAGTGTCAAAGCAAGAAAGTGTATACAGTGTAAGAGACTATGAGTAAATGTGATGGTAAAAATATTTTTTTTAAGAAACCTTGTATTGCTGTTTAAAATAATTTATTGATGTTAGGAACAAATTAATAATCCACACATATGCGCATATATTAAATTACTCTCGGGTATTATTAAATAATTACCTTCACCGCTTTATAGTAATAGTAGCACCGGATAATGCGGCAGTAGCAATAGTTGCAACAGCAACGATGACAGTAACGTCAGTATCTTTAGTCAGCGTAGTAATAATGATTGTGGTATAAGAAAGATAATGGTGGTGAATTGAGAAAAGCAAAAATTACGAAGCCGATGGTCAGTTAATGCATGAGTGGTCTCACAAGCTGATAGCTTATTAAGTGAGGCTGACTAGGTATATTTAGTATACATCCTATGCCTCAAAACGGCTCATGTAACCTTGCCATGAGTAAAATTCGACAGCACAGATCCTAAGTAGCCTAGCAACTTAAAATGCCGGCAAATAATGTAACCTATAATATCCCCAAGACATTACTATCTAGATGGTATCCTATTTTTAACTCTACGGTCATATAGCTTGCTTAAAGTCAGCCTTGTGGAGTTGTAAGCATAATAGACATCTCGGGTCATTTTATGTAATATCGAATCAACCTAGGATTAATTGACATAATGGAGTATTAAACCGTAAGATTATAATTAAAGTTTGCCACGTCTCGTGAAATTTACTAAAGCTTCAATTCGAGCTTACATATGAGGCTCGATTTACATGTAACTAGATACCCTGGGAAGATTTCGCTGCGTTATACCACACTCACCAAAAAGCTAGCACGCACATCGGCCCCCCTTACTTCGGCTGTTCTATTTTTCGTCTTTCTACTCTAAATTCAAATCAACTTGCGTTTCGGAGACTTACAATACACAGCATATTCGCTCTTTTAGGAAGCTAGTACAATGGAAATTTTCGAGTGTTGATACGCCCTTTGTAGCTTCTCCTATCGGCTTTGTCACCGCGTCCCCCGGTTGAGGTTCTTCGCTACACCGGGAAGATAATCCTTGTAAAGCAGTTTGCCATAGAATTGAAGGCATCAGAACACTCTAATACTCACAGTTGGGCATGCCGCTGAGAGAGAAGGCCGGGCCAGGTGCCTATGTACCTACCTAAGCAACAGCCCGGTGTGATTTGGAGGACATCAAGTACCTCATGATTGAACAGCACACCCCTAGATAATTAATCATTAGTTATACGCCTAGTGATTTACTTCAATGAAGAAAAAACAAGCGAGGTGGCTAAAGTCATGCGGCGGGACCTGTTGATTATGCAAGGTAGTGACGACAAGGACATCAATGCGGACTAGGCCTCGGCCCTGATAATACGACTATGAGAAGCCTAAGGATATTACCAGTGAATTTCCCGACGGCCAAGAGGAAAGGGAGATCTTCCAGTTCCAATTTAGGTCTCTAGGAGATAGAAATAATTCATATTAGTACCTACCCTCTTCACTCATCACGTTAGCTATGTTGAACATGTAGATATTTAAAAAAGGTTTTATGACTTATAGACGCCTGGTGACCATATATTAAAATAGAAACAACTGGATGTATAGGTATGTAGATAGTACTGAATCTATCTCACCTTTGTTGACGTCCCCTCGCCAAGATCTTCATAAGGAAGATTGACTTATCCTTGAAACTATTCAACCTGCCTGTCTAGCAATATGTCGCACGACTTTTCGTCATCCTGCCTCATAGTACACTAGCATGGCGCACACGCAGCATTTCATGATCTATAGCAATAAAAAACCCATACCAAGCCCTCAACACCCACTTGTCTTACCCCTCCTGCCCGACGCCAGGGTCCCGGGTCCTTCTTTTCTTTTTTGACAACAACCCAGACCCGGTGTTATTAAGTACAGCTGTAAAACACTGACATGCTGTGTTTTTGGGAGGAAATATCGGGCACGATATTAAGAAACCCCTACCCCTACCTAATATACTCCCCGGAGGTTGTTGATTAAAGTACCCTCCCCCCTCCCCCCCTCTCCTCAAAATCCTCCCCGCTCCAGTCGCCCTACTCCAACGGGTCTAACTGGTAGGCCATCTCCATACCAAACAGGGGGGTTTAACAAACCGGTGTATGTATGTTTCTTTCCCATCGATAATTCTTTATAAATCATGAATGATTCTAAGACCTAGTTTCACATTCTAGAGATTCCGGAGTGGAGAGGGGGGAAAAAGCTCGATACCTAGTGATACGTTCCACGGCGTCGGAGAGATGCTTTACGGGCACGCGCGAGATCGAAAGAAGAGGATGTATGTATATGCAATATAAGAGAAGTCGTATAGAGATTAGATAGAGGGCAAAAACTCGTATCATACACATACGAGAATCGGATGGACGAGGGGAGAAAGAGTAGGAGGAGGAAGAGGAGTGAAGTCATGATTCCTCAATCACACACACATGCAAACGCAACAACCGCCCCCTCGTTAATAAAAGCGCCTCTGGCACACTGCTACTGAATGCTACCGTGATGGCGATCTTCCCCCCTTCCACCTTCAGGGGGAAAGGGACCTCAAACACCTCAAAGAGATAAGATCGTGGCGTTGTTGTGAGGGTGATAATGGTGCGGTATGACATGTATTAGTTCTTCAGTATTACCCAGCCTCATCTCGAGCTGCTTTTTTCGCTCGGAGTTTATCAATCAGTCTAGGTTGGTCCGGTCCAGTCCAGTCCAGACCTTTTCTTTTACGTATCTGCACAGCGGAAGGCTCGTGGAGAGAAAGTAAGACATCATCACGGATAGATGCTCGGACGCAGACACACAGACACACACGATATTGCGTACATGCACGTAGGATGGGCGACGAATGCGGTGCGACGTGAGCGAGACTTCTGGGGGAACTAATTGAGAACCAGAAAAGGGTAAGATAGGGATTTCTTTCCCTCCCCTCTCCTTTTCCTCTTCGGTCTTGGGGATCGTCCGCGGAATTGAAAATTTTGCACGTACGCGCGGGAAAGCGCAGAGTCGAAATTGGAGGTAATATATAGAAGGATGTGAGAGTGATAATTGTAGTCGACAGGGGAGAGAAAAGAAAATCTCCTTACTCATATGTACGTATATGCAAAAGCTGCAGCCTTGTGACACGAGGACGGTGAGGCTACCTATGATGGTGCGTCAGCCATGCGTATGTATGTGTATGCATATGTATGTATACGTATGTACCTACGTATGCATGTAGGCTCTGTTCTATCTACATTACCTACATATGGCATGTATGTACACAGAGAGATCCCCAACACAACACAGCGTGAAATGGGAATCCCCAACCATATGTCACTCTCCTTTCTCCGTCCCTCTCTCTCTCAGAGGGCCAAACCAATAGCCATGCACATGATGTAGGGGAGCGAGCGGGATGGGAAGGAGGGATTCCCAAACGACAGACAAATTATTAGATCTCACCGGTCGATCGTTGGACAATGATGATCTGCGACCCATAGTTGTCGTCCGTTCGGTTCCCAATGACGGAGGGATTCAGGCCTTCCCCGAGTCGCCCGAAAACAACGGCCCCCAACCACCACGCGGCGGCATGTAAGGAAAAAAAAAAAGGAAAAAAAAGGGGGAACCCGCCTGATCGGTTCACCTCTCGGGGCTAAAGTGCCATTCACACGCATGTTTGAAGGTCCCCCCTTTTTCCCAGATTGCATTCGAGGCGGCCGACCTGCACGCTTGGTTGGGGCCTAGGGGGGTGCTAACGGCAAGCTGCAGTCAAGCGTCCGGCGCAATTCCGCTTGCCTTCCGTCAAATTTTGAGGCTTTCCCCGCGTCGATTCGCTTGGGGCCGCTCCGACATGGCCCCGGGGAGGATTTGTCAAAGACAAAGCGACTTGACACGCACACAGTCCATCTCCCTCTCCCTCACCCCACCCCTCTCTCTCCCCGCCCTTCAGATCATAAGAAATGATGATGTCGATGGATGAGGAATGATTAAGTGCATATGACTCAACTAGAACGGCCCTAAGGGCCAGATTTCGGCTAACGCTCTGCCGTTGCAGCAGCATCTGATATGTCGTAGCAAATAGAAAATAAGAGGCCTTGCTTACCTGTGTCACTAGCGCCATGTCGAATGCCGCCGAGGAGGCGGTCAGGCGATTCAAGAAATTAATATTAATAGTAAAAACAATAAAAACAAATAAAAAGGGAGAAAGTTGTTTTGGTCTAGACAAGCTCCGGAGCTAGCGGAACCAGATTTTACCATGACCGCATGACGAGATACACGTCAATATCTCTTCTATTGTGAATAATTGAGACATAAGGATTGAAAATTGTTTACGGAGATGAGGATTCAAAGTCCGGGGAGGTATACTCATACCTCCTCCCCCGCGGTCCCCCCCCCTTGTGTGGCGGTCGATAGTCTCTCAGGACCGTTTTCCGTTTTGGATTATCGCTGGGCCTGATCCGGAAGCAGGTGTACGTGGCGCACCTCAATTTACGCAAGAGGCTAGTGTAGAAAGAGAGAGATGGAGCGGGAGGGTGAGAGAGTGAGAGAGGCTCTGCGAGCGACGGGGGGTCGAGTGGGTGGGTGTGAAGGTGAGAAAATGGTGGTCAGGCGGGCGGGCGGGCGGAATAAGGCAAACGGCTCGAAGCGCCGTCTATGGATTTAAAAATAATCTGCGTCTGACAGAATGCGTGTCAAGGTGAACAACTAAGAAAGGGAAAGCAATAAAAATAAAAATAAAGATTCTAAAATCTCATCTTTTGTTGACTTACTGGGGTTGGTTGGTCGGGATGGAGGGACGGACGAACGAACAAAACGTGGGCTTCGCTCGATATAGCCCGCTCCCCCCTTGGCGGGGGGAGGGGAGGGGAGCTCCATCGGGAGATGACAAGCGAGGTGTGATGTTGGATCAGACTGAGGTAGCTTCTCTTGGTCACCTACCTATAGGGCTGAAGAGCTGTCGAAAAAGGTCTCCAACGTTTTTTTTCCCCTTCCCTCCCCCCAAGGTCGGTTCTGCAGGTTACCCCTTTTGGCGACCTCGGAACCCTTCGCGGAAACATGTGCAGATCCACGAGGTCCACGTGAGGACCAAGCTGGGCTTCTAATCGCTGCATTTGGCTGATGCAGCACGACGATTCACGCATTAGGGTCTTCGACCTATAATTTTTTATTTATCACTATTATGATTCGCGTCTTACGAGGGATCACGACGACGCACATGAGCACGGCAGCAGCCCTCTCCATTAGTCGTCGTTGCTGCCGTCCGTACCAGGAATGTATGTAGGTCGCGAATCAGGAGTCCGTCCCACGCTGCAGGGTTCAGTTCGTCGAGAGGAAGTACCGATACTCAATGCTACCCAGACTTGCTAGAGTCAGACAGACTATGCTGTTTTACATAAGCGGTGCTGATTCTACCTCCCCGACCGGAATATCACTTATTTCTCTTACTCCAACGTCAAAGAGGAAACCTGCAGCGAAGCGTGCAAGGGGGGACCGCATTTCTTGGGACGGGATTGCGCAAAATAAAATTATAAAAGTTACCAGGGAAAAGGTGACTGGTCAGTTCACCGCGTGTCGTTCAAGCTCCTGGAGACCCCGGGGGGCATGGAGGCTGACTGAATATGCTGCAGGCAGGCCCTGACGGACAAGGCTCAAACCCCTGAACCTTGTTGAGGTTGTTCGTCAGTGCGTCTGGATGGGCACAGGGGGCGGTTCCTGTTACTGCTCGTCATAATCTCATTACAATGACATCTGCTGAGCATTGTCAATCATAATCGGCAAGCAGAAAAGATATGTAGGTTAGAGCGGAGCTGCTGCCCTTGCCCCCTTACGCAGCAGCCATGCGGGCTACTTTGAGGAGTCGGGTCCATTTCGGGACGTCTTTTGACAAGCGATGACTCGTTAGGTGGTACAAGCAGAATTCCACTGCAGCATAAGTGAGGCTGGCCCGAGGTGAGGATTGGTCGGGCTTGCCGATTAACCTGTGCCCGCCTAATAGCTATCGCCCCGTGCTTTCTTGGGTATAATCTGGCTGTGACGAACAGACTATAGCTTACACAAAAACACGCACATATACACACATATACATCCACATGGAGCCGACCTCGGCTAGGTTGCATGGTTCATGTATGTGCTATGAAAAAGGCTCCAAAGTTGATCTCGAAAGCTTGATCCAGCCCAACGGATCTTCATCCGGGTCCCGGTACCTATTATCGCGAATTCAGGGGGAGGGAAAGGGGGGGGAAGGGGGGCCGGAAAACACGGGGATTGTTACCATTCCCTCGGATACAATGGGCAGCTGTCAACGGGCCTATCCGTGTACTCGGGCTCGGCACGATGCACGCCATGCTGAAAAGGCCCGGATGTCATTTCTGATGGGCTGGGCGATGGCGCTTTCCCTCCCTGTGTATGGTGGTGGTGTATGTAGATGGCTTACAGGAAATGTGACAGATCACCAGGGCCGACGGGTAGAGGACAGAGGGCTCAGTCATATCCAGGACAAGGCAAAACCCACTAGGGTTGACCCCCTCCCCTGGCCCCAAGGAGACCCGTAGCTACTGACCAATCCGTTCGTTGTGTATCCCAGATGGGCTGGGAGGCTTGCCCCTCATGGGCTCTGTTCCTACATATCAGTCTCAGCCCCTGGGGGGTGGTGATGGGGGCATGAAGCAGGCAGGTGGGCAGCACAAATGCACGCACTTCAAATACGGGTCTCCTGCCCATTCTTTTTGCTTCTGCAGTCATGGTGACACGAGAATGCTGGAGGGGCAGGTCATGCTACAGAGGACAAAGGGAGCAATGATGGCCCGTCCATCGGCTCCGATTCTGGTAGTCTCTGCAGAGCTTTGTTGCACAGTGAAACATGGGAAATGGGATCTGTCTCCCTAGGTGAGATTATGCGTAGTAGGGCCGCAACAGGAGTTGCCTTGCAGGATAGGCGGCGGTGCTGGTTGTTGCTGATGGGTTGGTGGTGGTGGTGGTGGTGGTGGGCGCTCCACCCGCGAAGCCTTTTCGGATCGCGATACATCTGCAGCAGTTCAGCTCACAGCCGGCTTGCATTTGACAGCTCTGTGGGGTAGCATGCGTAGATGACTGAGGGCGTCTCCCTGTCATGGTCACCTTCCCCTCGAGGATGGCTTGCATTGGGCAGCCTTTCTGTCATGCAGTTTGCTGCGCGCGCATCAGGGGCCCTCATGGCATCACCTGGATTTATTGTTTCGAAACAGGTTCAGCATCGATTCCCGCTGTTGACGGAGTGAGCTGGCTCTTGTTTGTAGATAAGGTCGAAGCTTGATTGTCTTACATACAGATAGAGTTAGATATCAGATGATGTGGTACCATTTATTCCTATAGTGTTTGTGGGATGCTTCGATCTGTTTAGGTGTATGACGCGGCGGCAGCAGCAGAGAAGCTGAGTAAATGTTTTTCACTACTGTCTTTTGATCATGATTCTACTATATATAACTCTGGGAGCTTCTTCTCAAGCTCAGCCATCTATACAGCCACAGCAGAAGCCGGAGAAGCCACTCCGTGCCACTGAGGATAAAGGTTTACGAGGCAGAGCAGAGAGAAGCTTGCCGCACAAGCCCGATGGATCCGACGGCATGGTAAGGGACCCATATTTCGTGTTATGTGGAGTGAGAGATCTGCTGGGATGTTGTAACCGTGGAAATCATGTCCAGACCCTGGAAGCTTTCTAGAAAGCGCAATGTAGGTATTGTATCGGTGGGAGCTGATTCTGTTCCCTCGGCTACATGCAGCTATACGCCTCATCCAATCGCCTCCTAGCGCCAAAATCGCTTAGGAGCTGCGGCAGCATCACTATCTGTCCTAATCACGCTGACCTATGCAATGATGATTATGACTGTCATCAGGTAAGCCTCCTCCGTACGTATAGACCATAGGCTGGCCCGCCAAGCTTCTTGTGCCAACTTCTCGCATGATTTTTTTTTCGAGATAAGATTACACAGGGCGAGCTTCACGGAGCAAAAAGTTAGACCGCACACTTTTTTTTTAAGGTAACCAGGCGGACTAGTTTTACCACCCAGGGAAGAGGACAGATACCATGTGATGTCGAGTTCCTGCGAAGAATCTCACCATGTGGGGTTACTCGAGTGAGTTGTCTGGCTTCCCAAGAAAGTAGACTACGCTACTGTACAGGACTTGTATAGTAGCCCGTCGAAATCTTGGAATAGGAATATCTTTAGATTTCTAAGGAAGAAAAAAATTTTTGTTACTAAAGTTGTAATTGTGGAGTGTTATGGGCTGACTGGGGGTATTTCGCTCCGGGCTGTCGGCATCCTAGTTAAGGTAGCGTAGATGCAGAATGCCATGGTCCTAGGATAAAAATCCGATGAGATTAAGATGGCGATCTCCTTTTTTTTTTTTTTTTTTCTCCTTGGCCTTGTTGTTCTAGCCAAGGGGGGCTCGGGCGATAGATGGAAGATGGATAGGCTGACAGCATTGTGAACTATACTTCGTACATCACCTTCTCGTATGATTTCGGCAGCCTGTAATTAAACGGCAGCACCAACGAGCAAGATGTCACCCCTTTCTTGATACGCTAGAAAGTAGGAATTTAAATTCAAGACCGAAAAGTCTAGGAAGACCCTGACAGCCTGACCCTGGTTGACTTTTTTTTTCTTTTTTTAAATTTCTTTTATTTTAGTCTTTCTCGGTGGCCGCCCCCAACCTTGTCGGACCCAATGCCTGCGTGCAAAATGATGTGCATATTGTCAATGCGTCGTTGGGAACAAACAGTCGGGGGGGGGGGGGGGGGGGTGACAGCCAGGGGGGTCCCGGACCGGCTACGTGGGCTCGCGTGGTTCTTCGTCATCGTTTCAAGGACGCCACGAAGCCAGTCCGTCGGGAAGATAAAAAGCAAAGTCCGCCCCGGATATATTATATTGTACAGTGTCTATGTTTATAGGAACACACCCCCTCCCCATGTATTCACAAACGGATCTGGGAGGTTTGGAATCGATGAAGTAATCTATTCACTAGGTATATGGCGAGCTTTTTCAAAGTGAAGATGAAAAGATGAGAGTGAGGGGGGAGGGAGACATGGATGCACGTGGCGGGCAGGGCGGCGGAGCTAGGATCCTTAGACCCATGGCTGGATTTCTGTAGCTTGAAGTCTTTTTTTTTTCTCTCACTGTGTTTTCAATGTTATATGTAGCTGTTACCTAACGGGTATAGTGGTCTAGGTGTGGATATGAGGCCTAGAAGCAAGCTGATAATAGCTAAACGTCAACTTTTAGACTAGTATATGAATGTTACGTATCGTCTAAAATCTGCTTTCTTACCTGCAGGAATGCTATAGCAGTGGATTCATATACGATGAAACCGATTCTTTGTTCTGGGACGGTACTAGAACCCTGCAGATAGTGGGCGGCTAGTAAGTAGAAAAGTGATCACGTTCTTCTTACGGACGGAAGTCCTTACAGTAAGAGGTAAGCCATGATTGCGTTAGACAGTACTGCTACTGCTGCTAGCTGTCGATCTCGGTGCCGGAAAATCATCGCGTCTGGATATGGCGGGGGTTGAGTTCCCTTTTCCCTCTTCTGCTTTCATGAGGGGGCGGTCAAACATCGCACCTATGTATGAAGAGGTAACCTGTCAAGCCTAAGTGGGGATAATGGATATTACACGATGTATCTTGTTGTACTGTACAGTATCGCCTAAGAGGCACGTTTTAGTTCGAGGTCGAGGTTGCAATTGCGATTATTTAGTTGAGGTTGAGTCTTAGGAATTGCTTTTTATTTTTTATTATATTTTAACCCCCCTCCCCCCTTTTCCACTGTTCCACCGACTTCCGAACGCTGGCTGTTTCTGTATGGGATCCGCTTTCATTGGTCAGTCGGCTTCCATCAACCTGCTTGTGGTAATAGTCTGTAACTGCTAGCTTACAGACTACATATGTGACAGTTGACTTTAATCTATTTTCCACCGCCTTGTATACATGCATGTACCGTAGTGCATAGCAGCATTCTGAGGCCTATAGATGCTTCAATACACTACAGTCACATTGTATAGCCCGGGGCGGTACATAGCGATAATAGCGTAGGACCGTATTCGACTGACTTGGTAACATATTTAATATACCTGTATGTATATCATTAGGCGATGAACCTTGATGAGACACTCATGCGAAGAACAAAGTAAAAAAGAGCATGAACTCTCTTTTCCCCTCTTCTACCAAGTCCGATGCCGTGAGTACTGTCAAATGTAATGTTCTGGTGCCGTAGTGCGCAGTAAGGTTTCAGTGCATTGCTGCCACTGACTTCCTGTTCGGGCAACTACCTAAAGACAGAGCGATATCTTTTGACTGGGTCACTAACTTTTTTCCGATGATACCTTGGATCTGCGTTCATCGTCAATAACTTTCTTCTTCTATTCTTTCCTACTCTCTGTTTCTCCTGTTTTCCTCCCCCCCGCTGACCGACGAACAATGGATATGGTATGGGTCTCTGGGAGCGCCATTCCCGATGATTTGGCTCGTAGCTTGAAAGAAAACTATGTCATGATCATCATTCATGGTTTCGGGGCTGCATTGGGACGGGGGGCCCATTCGGAATAGTAAGGGAGGGTTGATCGTGAGCCTCGTTAGCCAGTCAGCTACACAATTGCCGTGATAGATCAGCCTTGACAACTGGCTTGCCCTCTTTTCCTTCGCCTTAATAGAAAGGAAAAACGACCGACCGTATGCAGGCCGAGACGCACAACCGGATCGGCGTGTGTGCCACTGTGCAGCAATATGATGGCATTTTGGACCCCGTAGTACACTTGTCACGAATCTGATTGGTAGCCGGCGGGGCTCAATCTCATGATGAAGAGCCTGCTGCCGCTGGGTCAACGGTTTTTTTTTCTTCTCTCTTCTACTCCTGCAGCTTGACCGTTCGGATCCTGTAGCGGATTTCCTTTTCTCTATTTAAATTTTTTTCTTCAACTCTCAGTGCAGCCCGGGGCTGCAATCTGAAGATGCCGCACGTAACAACGGGCACTCCCGGCCACACAAAAATATAAAAATGAAAATTTTTTTTTTCGGTAATCAGTACCGTGTTATAAAATTTGGGAGTCCAGTCTGGCCTATCTCAGTTACTATGCCCGGTAGCATATGGTGTTGCGGTATCACAACATATGGTGCCGATGAGCACACCTCGCGGAATGCACCCGACAACCAATGCCATCCAGGCCCAGAGCTTGAATTAACGCATGGATGTAGATCGTCCCGACAGACAGCTACGTCGGCATCCAATCCAGAGTAGGTGGCTTAAGCTGAACATGCTGACCAGGCGAGGCTGGAGAACCTGCTTTATGACAAAGTAAGCAAGCATGCGATATTTGTTGATTATAGCCAGCTATGGAAATAGATACCGGTGTGCGGTATGGCAGAAAAGGCACGAGTGGGAAATCGAAACACCCTGATACAAGCGACGGATACGTGCACTATACATGATTGATTATACCGCCCGCTAGCTTGGAGCGGTTTTTTTTAACCTGCTATGGGTTTCGTCTCCATAAGGCAAGTGGCATTTTAAGGACATCATCACGATTGAATAGTTCCGGGGTCAAAATTGATTCGATTCTCTCGAGCCGCACTTAGCGAAGGCGATGTGCCATCATTCTTAGTGGATAGACGGCTAGTTTGTGAATTGAGTCCTTTGATTGCCCGGTGCTCTACGCATGCAGTTGGAATGCATACCTATTGCATAGGCATGGCCTTTACGTGTATGCAAGGTTGTCTCGCGTGTTGATTGATTCCAGGTGGGCCTGGATCGACAACGTTGCTTGCGACCAAGGGCCTTGTTATTGGTAGTCCGCCCAGCATATGTGAACCCCGCGTTGACTGCTAATGATGGGAGGGTGAACATGACAACAGACTGCCCGAGCGCTTTTCGAGATCCTTCATGGTGGGCGTGCTCCTGGTGCGCTAGACAAGGCGCGACAGGTTGGAGAAACGACAATGCACCGTTCTGCACCGTTCGACTATCCATTTCTTCTCTTGGCCGTGCCAATATTGATTTCATGCTTGTACATTCCCAGTCCGTACTACAACCCCGTACGAGTCCTTAGCTGGCTAAAAGATCGATTTGAGAGATACCCCTGATTATCAAGTGTAGCGCCCTGGAATGAGAATGTTGTAACAAGGTCAAAATAGGTAGTCCTCGTGACACTTGCCCCTGGCTCGTTGCGAGAGAGAAGTGACACGGACAAACCAATCACGCCCCACGCCGCCCCATGGGAGCAGAGCAGAAGGCACATCTCGTCACTGACATCAGTTGCAAACGAGTACGTATGCTTGCAATTTACGAGGGGCTGTAAGAGAGCCTATCACGTTCGTTGTCCTGCTCGAGGTAGACAGCCAGGGCAGGCTTTTCGATCTCAGATTTGGTGATGTTTTACAGCAGAGTCGAGAGGGATCTACGGTCACTTGGATTTGAGATAACGAATGGTAAAGGCGATGATCATGTGTTAGCGGGCCCAGGAGAGGGGTTCAGGTAGCCGTGGCTACGCATCCCCCCATGGACAGATGGGGGTACGGCGCACCAGCCGCGTCAAGAAGCAGGAATGGTTCGTAGTTGTCATAATAAAAGCGTCCCTCTCGTTTTCGTTTCTTATTTGATGAGACGCTGTTGAAATCTTCACCGTCTGAGCCGAAGTTGCCGTGGTATCTCGTCGGTGGCTTGCAGGCGCTCGTCACGTTCCATGGCATGGAAATACAGGACGGAGCACATAGGAGGGCGTTCCCGGGCTGCTGATTGGCTTGATGCCTAATGTCGGTCCTGTCTGTCAACGTTGTCCAGGATAATAACAGCTGGAAGGCAAGCGTGAGAACTCTTGACAGGAAGAGTCGGCAAGACTTCTTTGAGAGTGTGCACCAATCATCAGTTTCTAAGGCTCCGTTTTCTCTTGGTCTGCATCGCGTTGCGCGGCGCAAAATCCCAGAGCCCTCTTAGCCCAGTAATCGAGCCGGCTCTGGAACCTCGATGACGGGGGAACAAACTTAATGGCTCTATCAGAAACTCACTCTTCGCCGAGCATAAGGTGGTATGTTAACCTTGTAGGCAAAGAGCTGCTCCAATAATGGACGGTGCATGTACGCACCTCTCTACCGCTATGTACCAGTATCATCCCATTTATTTTAAGTTGCGCAAAAAAGCGAATGGACGTCGCGGGGACAGCAGCTCGACGTCAGGGACCCCTGAGGTAGTTTGCAGATGATTGATGCGGAGTCGGGCGATAGCGAGGGCTCCAACAGGGTCCTCGGACAGGGCTGCAGTAGAAAGAGATCGCCTGCCGAAACCCAGTCGCAGTCATCGGCATCCTGTTTCTACTGGCTTAGTACAGTACATAATATATGTGTCGGCAGTATTTGTGCGTGTTACTGCGCCGGGGCGCTTCGAATCTTTGCTTTTTTTTCTTTTTTTTTTCCTGTTGTTATAGTTCTTGATCCGGTTCCGGTGGCCGGCGGAAGAAGAGCCATAACATGAATCCATATCAATCTACCTTCTTCTATTGTCTCTGTTTTTGCCACTCCTGCTTTATATGTACGCATTTACGTGTAGAACTGACTTTGATAGCTGTCGCTCATTGGGGGGCTGCGATAAGAGGTCGTTACTATTAGTACATAATGATGATGGGCGTTGCGAGATTGATCGACTCCGATAAACCTGTGGGGAGACAAAATTGATTGCAGGATGATCTTGATAATAATTTCGACTGACGTATCTCGTCATCTTGTTTCAACTCTGGGTCTATTTCCGGGGAAGATGCACAAGTCAGGTTCGAGAATGGGAAGAGGGCTGAAGAGACGATGTGCCGTGCCACGGAACTAGTGTAAGAGACTCGCCCACTTGAAGGGTCGAATGGTCAAGAGACACCCCACGATGAGATGGAGATGCCAATTCTAAAGTCGACTTCTTTGAGGGGCTATTCGGCCCTGATGGCCGGAGGAGTGGTAGCACTGCCGCATACGTACCAGATGTCTACCGTATGGCGTACGTGCTGCGGATGAATACAAGTAGACATGGGTTTTGCACGAGATACGCGTACGTACAGACAGGTATGCTGTCGCTGTACCGTGCAAGGAGAGCAGGTGATCAAAATGGTAATAGTAGGGTAATGAAAAGGAGAGGTGAAACTGACAGAGCTTCCAATAGCACACAAACAACGACAGCTCACCTCACCGAGCTGCACTGCCAACGTACAGAAGAAGCAAAACGTACGATAAACTGGGCCGGGAGCTTGTCGGGCGCTTCGCAGTCAAGATGGTCCAGCTGTAGTCAGCAGGATGTACGTCCGTAGAGTGCAGAGTGTTGAGAGATCTTCCAAGGTGGAACATGAGCCATGGGAAGCTGGTGTGTAACGGCGTCTGTTGATGCCGTCAACCGGGCCCGGCGGTTTTACATATGTACTGACCAGCTTCCCTTGCGCAACCTGATGACTGTGGCATGATGGCAATGTTGAAATGGCTTGGGGGGTTGGTGGACTCCGTCCCTGGTCCTGTGTATGTGCGGTAGACGGTGGCTCCCTGTCGTTGTTTCAAAACTACTACCCATCCCATGGACTCGTGGGGAGCGTGGAATACGTCTAGAAGGAGTGGGCGGAGCAATTCCACTCTTTGTCGCAATTCGGCAAGGCAGGTTGTGCTTGGCCTGGGGGGGTTTGATTAATAAGATAATACCAGCTCCAGCTACAAGCAAAGCTGAGAGACAAGTGGGGTCCGTCATTTTTTATGTTTTTAATACTTTTTTTTCTTGCGCGCTTTGATATGCAGACTGATGAGTCTTAGAGTTGTTAAGATTTGAGTTAGAGTTGTCGTAGCGGTGCGCATCATTGAATGTCTTGCAGTCAACGAAGGTTTCTACCTAATGACAAGTCCCGTCCGAGGCGTACTAAACAAGTTACGTCGGCACTACTTTATTTAGGTACCTACGGAATAGTGAGCGGTGGTGTAGTAGGTAGGTAGTGCCTGGTCTACCCAGGGTGGTACTAGTTCGATGTTCCGATTGCCGAGAAAATCACGCCTGCCTTTTCTCATTAGGAATAGTCCCGAGTCCAAAAGAAAAGAAAAGCAACTCACCTCCCGTATTCCGTATTGACTGACGGACTGACTGAGATGCATGTGCTGCGCTGCACTATACAGCTTGACATGGCACATACATACATTGGTGGCATGAGGAACTTGACCGATAATCTGGTCAGACATCAATTGACTAACAGTTGAATGTTTTGATTACTATATGAAATCCGGGCGGCTGTTAAGCATTTGATCTTAGTCTAACCTAGTTTATTAGTTGAGATTAAAGGTACCCCCCGTCGTCCGCCCTGCTCTACTTTGCGAAGGACACCTAGGTAGAGGTACATTTCTGTCAGTAGAGGAGTGCAGCTTCCATCCAGGTCTTCGGTACGCCCCTGTCAAGCGTATCCCCCTTCTCATCTTGGGTAAGCCGACAGAAGCGGATCGGGCTTAGGCTGGTCGATGATGTAGTTGCTAATGACCCTGGCCTTTCAGGTAGTTAGCCCTGCCTCGCAAGCCCTGGTTTAGGTACATACGTTGGGCCTTTGGCCCATGCTTCTTTTGCATTCCCGTCCACTTTCGCCAAAGTCGAGATGCTTTTTTATTTTCCCTCTTCCCCCTTTCCTAGCTCCCCCCCCCCAAAATTCGTTCATAATTTTCCCCCTTCTTGCCCATCCCACACCGTACATACATTATGTACCACGCACAGCCTTAGATCTTAGGTAGATACAATGACATATATTGACCTCGTCCTCTTATGGCATTCTCATTCCACCTATCATGATGGTCCAATGTTGTCTGGGTTCTGGGTGAAAATTACTACATAACTACCTCAGGTAGGTAGATACAGAGCCAAACAAACAACATTGTCACATTGCTAGCTTAGGTTTTATTGCTTGATCTGGCACGCACTTTTGCCGCATCCTGTTTAATCTCATGCCGTTTTCGCTGACATTGTTTGGAACGTCAGGAATGGAGGACCGAGGACAGAAATAAAACACGACAAAAAAGGTTTAACTTTAAAATCAAGACGCACGACGAGAAGAACAGAACTAAGTCCCGGAATCCGGCAACATGCATGCGCTCATGATCCATTGAATGATCCTTCGACACCGTAACATTACATGGAACGAGCTTTGATGATCCCGCATAATGAATACTTACGTACAGACAATGCTGTATAATAAGCTACTTAATACTCCGTGGGTGGATTATAGCTGAGGTCGTGTTTAGCTATTTAGCTATTTATTTATGTAGTTATATATCTAGCTAATATTTTCATGTGGACGTCAGGGTTGAGAGGACAAGAAACTCTCTGGCATCTTGGGCCCTGGCTGCAATTACGCCATGTTTCCGTTGGGCAGATAAAGGCGCCAGGGAGAGACGCTTCCTTTGTCGCAAACCGAGATCGAGGTCACTTGATGCGAGGACGAGGAGCTGAATAGCTGAATGGATGGATGAGCGAATGCCAATGACAGGCGAGTTGAAAAGACAAAGCTCCATTCACCGTGCGTCAATTCCAAGGCTCAGCACGCAATTGGCGTCAGTCCCCCTGGAAAAGAACACCCCCCTGGACGCTTTTGGTGCCCTGAGGCGCTTCCGCACAGTGCCAATTCTTCAACTCAGTTCTCATAAACCGTTCTTTACTTTTCTATTTTTTATTTTATTATTATTTTATTTTTTGGTCTTTCTCTTTAGCGTTTCTTTTCCTCGTCTTCTTTTAACACCAAGGGTAAAATAAAATAACCTTGACCGGCCTATATCAAGGTCGGTAAGGTTTTTTTCTTGCTCGTCAGAATAAGTCATCAATGAGAAGGTCGAGTTGATTTAACTAAAAAAGAAATTTAGTTTTATTTTTGTCTTTTTCCCCCTTTCCTCAAGGAGAACAAACCACCCCCCCCCTCCATGCCCAGCACCTAAAGTAAATGTACCTTGCCAGCAGATTCGGACAGCAAAAAAAGAGTCATCGATCTTCTTCTCCACATCTAAAATGTCACTCCCACTCTCCCACTTCTTCGCCTCTGGTCATCAACAAACACCCCCCTCCCATCCCCCCCAATCGAGCGCTAACTAATAAAGGTGCTTTTTCTCTATCTACCTTGCCTAGCCTACCTGCTTGACCTCTGCGACTGCTACCGCAACCACCACCATAAATTGCTCTCATCATATTACATTACTCGCCGGCTGGTCTTCTCCCCTCGCCTGCGCTTCTCTACTTACGCTCTCTGTTTACTTTACCTCTGCGCATTCACACGTATACCTGAGAAACACCTAGGTTAGCTCATGATACATACCAGTGCCTCATATGCCAGCAGCCCGCACGAGATAGACAATAAATAAATACTTGGGTAGGTAGGTGGCCGCCCCGTCTCCTTGTCCCTTTTCCTGCCCGAGCCCGTCCTCCTACGCTGTTGAGTTTAGCGTGTCGGTTTTCCCCTATCTTTGCTAGTGCATGCAGTGTCTGGCACCTATAACCCTACCTGCTCTTAGCACCTTACACGCTCCATCACAGGCGTCTATACGTACCCCAGGAACCGCCTGTTCTTTCCAGCTCCATTCCCTGTCTCTGCCATGCCCTCATCCCTTCCTTTCCGCTCCCTCACCACTGCGCTAGTCTAGCAGGTGATAATTTCCCGACCCCGTCTCCAGCTCGCTCACTCACTCGATTGCACTCGCACCTTTTTTCTGCCCATATAATCGTAATATTTTATTTTATTTTAATTCCCCGTTGCGCCCCTTGCGGAACGACGCACCTTTTGAGAAACCTCCAACTGTCATTGTCACATACGCACTCACTCACACCTACTCACCCTGTTATTTCAGTGCATACGCATACATACATACCTACATACATATACGTACGTACATACATATATACATACATACATACGCACGCAGACGCATCCCACTCGCGTTGCACAAGGCACTTCGCATATACTCCTTTATCACAACTGCCATACACGGGATTCCATCTGCTGGCCCTTTCTCGTCGCTGAGCCTCATCAACGTCATCTCTAAGTCGCGGGTTTCCGTCCCACGGTTGCGTGCTCTCTCTGTTCGCTTAAGGCTCGTCTGCTGCCAAGAGTACACTGGACTCATCTAAGACCTGATAATCCCCCAGGAAGAGGAGCAGCGGCAGCGCCCAGGCAGGCATCACTAACAGAGCGCCACCCAGGAGGTGCAAGTCAGCCGATTTGAGATCGCATCACATTATAACACGCCAGATATAAGCAAGCAAAATAACAAAAAAACCACCTCGCTCTCGCTCTCTCTGTCTCTCTCCTTCCTCTCCCTTCTTTCTCCAGAAGCTATACCCGAAATACTTGCAGGGAGACGTAAAAGTTGCCGGGGGGGGGGAACAGGAGTCAATATCAATTCCTCTGGTCGACTTGGATCTGACGCCTGGGGACCATCCCACCCCAACCTCATACCCAAATCAGCGACCTGCATGCTACCTGCCACCTCATCATTTTTACCGTGAGCTACTGCAGCATTGGCCCATCGTCCGCCCGGTCTTGGTCCTGGTCCTGCGCATCCAGACGCAGAGCGCAGACGCAGTAGTCGCTGTACCTCGACGTACCTGTGTCAGAAGGCCGTACCAGTGACCGGCCTGTACATCTGACTCGGGCGCATCCTTGCGTTCCGGTCCGCAATCGACATCGTGGAGAGCACCGATATGTTCTGCAGCTCCGAATTGGCCCTTGTTTAATAGTGAACTACTTCCCAGGCCTGTCCACTCACGTAAGGTTGTGTCCCGCCTCCTTGGCTCTTCCATCTCCCAGGTTCTCTATTCCACCAAGGGGCTGCCTGGGAAGATGAGGTCAAAGATATCAGCTCTGCTCTTATAAAAATCGTCTCTGCTCTCCCCCTGCACTGCGTACGACTAATCAACAAGTGTGGCGGCATCTGCCCCCAACCCTACATCATGTCTGCGACCTCAAATCCTACCCGCCCCAGCTCTGATTCCCGGCCCCCTTCCATCACGCCTGTCATGGCTGCCCAGGGTTCCATACTGCGTCGGACACGTCCAAGCCAAGTCCAGACCAGTCATCCAGCTGGCGTGCCTCCTACTTCAATACCTTCCTCGGCCATAAGTGCCTCCACGGTAGCATCTGGTTCTCTGCATGATTCTCCTATAATGACCCCAGAGAACGCGGTGTTGACCACCAGCAGTTCCATTCAGCCTTCCCCGGATCCACACCGAGGCCGTGATGCCGAGCAGCCCCCTCCACCTTTCCAACTCGGCGACCCCCTGTTGAATCACAAGCCTAGCACCACATCGATCAACCCTAGCATAGCAACCAGCGGCGGCTCGATGGCTGAAGTCATGGGCGGCAGCGGTAGCGCGGGAAAAGGTCTCATAAGACGACTTTCCAATAGAGCTACTAAGTTTGCGAGAACTCGAAGACAGTCATCGGCCGCGCCGAAGAGCCGGGATTGTAGCATCGGTCCTGGTATCTTGCGGCGGAGGAGTGACAGCACCAATACGGCGCCCACAGCTGACGCTATCTTATTTACCGACTCGGACGATGAGCCTCATGACGAGATGAACGAGCTCAACTCTATCTATGGTACCGAAAGCGTACTGCGGGAATTCTCCTCGGGAAGCACCGCAGCCTCCATTTCTGGCTCGGCATCTATAGTGGATGCCCCTCCTGGGCCAGTCGTACCTCTGGCCCTCATCAAGGGGACTTATCTCTGCAAAGTGTCCAAGAAGAAAAAGTCCAAACGTGTGCTCTTCGTCCTCGAATCTGATACCGGCAAAATTGTTTGGGACAAGGGGCGTTCCTCGAAGTGCATCTACATCGACGACATTAAGGAAGTGAGGATAGGATCTGATATCCGACAATATCGAATCGATTATGGAATCCCCGAGTCGGACGAAGGCCGCTTCTTCACTATCTTTTATGCGGTGCCGGACAAGTCCCGAAGTAAGGTGATGCACCTCGTCGCCGACGACGAGGAAACCTTCACGCATTGGATCACAGCCCTGGATTCGATATCGAAGCACAGAGAGGTCCACATGGCATCGTTAATGGCTTTCAATGAGAACGCTATTCGGAGCTTCTGGAACGGCGAAATGGCAAAGCAGTTCGAGAACAGGCCACACTCGGTCGACGAGGAGGAGATGGACTTTATAGGTGTAGAACGAGTTTGCAGGAACCTTCACATACATATGTCGCAGAAAGATCTGCTGACTAAATTCGCAATCGCCGACACCACGCGGACTGCTCGGCTCAACTTCGCCGAATTTCAGGTCTTCGTCCGCGAGATGAAACGAAGAGAGGACATCCGAACTATCTATCGCGACCTCGCTTCGAATCCAGACAAGGGCATCACCTTCCAGGAGTTTATGCGTTTCTTACGGGAGGTCCAGTGCGAAGACGTCGATAGCAATACTAGTTTCTGGGAGACTCGATTTCTTCGGTACGCTCACCGAAGCAAGCCGAGGGATGTAACGTTTCAGCGTCCCGACCGAGACTCCTTGAGGATGACAGAAGAAGCTTTTGCGACCTACCTTCATTCAAAAGACAATGACCCTCTCATACGCGAGCCATCCGAATATTCTCTAGATCGTCCTTTTAATGAATATTTTATGTCTAGTTCACACAACACATACTTGGTTGGCCGGCAAGTTGCGGACGTATCATCGGTTGAGGGCTATATAATGACCCTCGTCCGAGGGTGCCGTAGTGTGGAAATTGACTGCTGGGACGGGTCTGATGGGCAACCTACAGTCAAGCACGGATATGCTATGACGAATTCGATCTCATTTCGGGAAGTCATCAACACCATCAACAAGTGGGCTTTCGCCGCCAGCCATTTCCCGCTCTGGGTTTCGCTCGAGGTTCATTGCAATGCACCACAGCAAGAGATAATGGCAGAGACCATGAAGGAGATCTTTGGTTCTCGTCTCGTGACTGAGCCGCTAGATCCGTCCTCGGACAAACTGCCATCGCCGTCTGAGCTTAGAGACAGGATCTTGATTAAGGTCAAGGGAACACACCGGAGCCATGAGCAACGCAATGGGGGTGAGTTGACAGGCCGCCGACGCGGAAATAGCCTAACCTCGCCCTTTTCCAAGCCAGTTGTCTCGGACAATGGATCTATCCCAGTCCAGTATCTGGCTTCGAGCCCGCTTCTTGGCCCTAGCCAGGCTTCGCGGCGCATTATAAGCAAGCGAGTAGATACCATCACCGAAGGCGAGGTGCACGATACTGTTAGTAGCAGTACGAGCGACTGCGACTCCGACCCAGAGAAACCCGGAAAACGGAAGACCAGCAAGATTGTTAAAGCATTAGGCGATCTCGGGGTTTATTGCACAGGTGTAAAGTTCCAGGGATTCGAATCTGCCGACTGTAAAAAGAGCAACCATATTTTGTCCTTTATGGAGGGAACATTTAGGAAACACTCGAAGGCGGCGGATTCGAAGACTGCCTTGATACGCCATAACATGCGCTATATGATGCGCGTATATCCCCAGTACTCTCGCCTCTCATCTGACAACTTCAATCCTTTGATGTACTGGAGGAAGGGTGTCCAGATGGCAGCGCTCAATTGGCAAACCTTTGATCTCGGCATGCAACTCAACCAAGCAATGTTCGATGGTGGCACCGATAAGTCAGGATATGTCCTCAAGCCCGCATCAATGCGCGAGATTCGGATATTGCCGAACGGTCTTCCTATGGAAGCTATTGGGAAATTAGAACGTCAAAACATGGCTTTCAGCATCGACGTCATCTCGGCGCAGCAGCTCATGCGCCCGGCAAATCTTCCTTCAAGCCGTACCTTGGACCCATATGTAGAGGTCGAGGTATTCCATACCAACGACAAGAGGGACAAGCACGACAGCATGGCCGGTGTTCCCATCCTGACGGATACGCCTCTAAAGACTTCGACTCGTGTAGTTAAGGAAAACGGATTTAACCCCGAATTCGGCCATAAGGGTTTCTTTAACGTCACGACGAAACATCCTGAGCTAGTTTTTGTCAAATTTAGCGTTAAACTCTCAACCGACGGCGAGACACCCAGTGGCCGCAACTCCACCATAGCGACATACACAGCCAAGCTTAGCAGCCTCAAGCAAGGCTACCGTACATTGCCGTTGCTAGATTCCAATGGCGACCAGTACCTCTTTTCGAGGTTATTCTGTCACATTAAAGTCGAGCCCGCTACTAGCGTCTACGTGCCAAATCCGGAGGCTAATGCTGAAGCCGTGGGAAAGTTGAAGCATATTAGTCGTAATGTCTTCAACAGAACCACGAACAGTGCCAAATCGAGCTTTGAAAAGTCAAGCATTGACGGCGGCTACTCAGAGACTACGGCACAGGTGGTTATTTAAACCTGTACAACACTATTCCCATGTTTGGATATCATCCACCATGTACCAACATATCTTTGCCCGAGTTTATCGAATACGCAACCGCCAAGACGCGATGATTTCTGGCTTGATTTGAATCTCCTGCGAATACCCATCTGATCACACATAGGGCTGGCGCAACACGGGTGAGAGTAAATCTTTCAAACTTTTTTTTTTTCACACTTTTTTGAGGGAAAGCTCTCAAATTTGTTCAAACGCATACTGGAGGTGCTTCTTTCGAGTCGGGGTTTTGTAAGGAGCAGGCAGGATGGCGGGCATATTACAGGTGTTGAGGGTTACGACAAGATAGAGTTGGGAAATGACAAAAAAAAGTTCTCATTTGTTTTGTATTTGGACGGATGGAATTCCATCCCACTGGTGGGATGGTGGCATTTTGGGACCACGGTGTTTTGGGTCATATCACGATTTTCCTTGATACGAAACATCTTCCAAAGCATATTGGGCTGGGGCATTGTTCATACTGGCATTCGGGTGTGATAGAGCAGGGCTTCTCCATGCGGCTTGAATGGCGCCGGACCGCAGATTACAGCAGCATTGGGAGGCAACAGCGTCGTTCTACGCAGCCTTGTGTGAGACAACGAAGCGAGATCGCGGTGGAACCTGTGATCTCCTCGGCATCAATCTTTCTCGTCGACCTCCCGTCTGTCTGACAGGTCCTTTTTTCCCCTTATTTTTTAAGTAGCATTGGCATTCATTCCGGCAGGCACTTGCATGATCTCGAATAAACGATACCGGCGGCTCACGCTGCATATTACCTGAATCCAAAACCGAATCCTCCAACAAGACACAAGCTCTATTCGTGACTCAATGCTCATTTCCCTGTACATCCCCCCTGTATTG
This sequence comes from Biscogniauxia marginata, assembly GCA_022695795.1. Classification (NCBI taxonomy): domain Eukaryota; kingdom Fungi; phylum Ascomycota; class Sordariomycetes; order Xylariales; family Xylariaceae; genus Biscogniauxia; species Biscogniauxia marginata. The sequence goes on from MU404182.1 coordinate 78,018, forward strand.
TGATATGTCGAAATCGATTGCCTTGGCTCTCTGGGCTTTGGAAACTGTCGATCCAATGTTGCAATCCGTGCCAGCCGCGCGGTGTGTTATCTATGATCACCATGAACTACTGCTGCATACCGCTGACGAATAAATGACTAGGGTCCGAAGTAGACAAGGCCTGATGGGTCGTCTGACGTCCCAGCTTTGTGGCACCCGCGTTGCCGCAATACCCCCTGGCGGCTAAAGAGAACTGTGAAGTAACTACACATTGTTACCCCTTTAATGTACGCACAAATGTCAGTAAGTCAACTTATACACGTGCGCATGCGAGGCCAAGGGCCAAACAAAAGGACACTTTAGCAAGCATTGGCAATCTTGCCAAGATAGTAGTTCGACAGTAGGCTCGATTGGCCTCAGATGGGGCGAAACCTAACTCGACAACACATACATGCAGATCCAAGCTCTCGTGGATATTGGCTAAGTGGATGCGAATCTCCTCCATATTCAGGTTCTTTGCGTCAGCTGCAACACTCCTTGGCACGCCCTCTAGCACATCTCCGCCTATGCAATGCCGGAAAAGACCACTATTGACTACATCCCTTGATTTTCATTGCATCAGTACCGATGCCGATTTGCGTGCCCATGCTCCGAGGCGGACAACGCAGTTTCCCCGGGGCACGCCTGCCCGAGTATAACCCTATTTCCTGGCAATAACTCTGCGCGGACTGCGCTGTATGGACACTAATTACGTATTGCTTTACCCCCAGGAACTGGAGCAAGGCCAGGGGGCTCCTACGTAAGATACGGCTGATGCATCTTTCGCGTGGAGTTATTCACATGTTCTAACCCTAACCTACCTACAGTTGTATCTGAGCCTATCACGTCAGCTTAGTTTGTGTATTAGTTAATGGCTCTGTTAAGGAAGAACGCTACCTCAGTAATTTAAATTAAATGCTCCAAGCCTGATAGTTTGTTTGGGTCAGAGTGCAGGGTATGTCCATCCATCCAGACGATTATACAATTTATCATTTTGCCTTGTCTTGCCTTGCCTTGCCTCTCCTGCCACCTGGCACTTCGCATCAACGATCGACCATGCGCGTGCGGGATGAAGGGGGAAAAGGGGGGGGAAGGAGGGGACGTTCCGGGCGATATCCGCACCGGCCGCACATCATCTCAAAATAAAGAAAACGGGTATATGGGACAAGAAGAGAAAAGGAAACCCACGTTTCGTCACGTCACGTCAGTCCGATCTGCCTCCTTCGAGACGAATATATGGGTTGCGGTGGCACCTCCGGCCGATATCATTGGGCGGCCCGGCGCCCTCGACCCGAACTCTCGGGAACGCCCCCGTTCCCTCTTGCCGCGACAAGTTGGCTATGCAGCTTACGGGCGTCACGATGCTAGGTACGCCAATTCTGCTCTCCCCTGCCTCTCTTCGCCCGAACCGCTAGCCGCTCTGTGATGGATTAGGTATAGGTCGTTGTCGGCGTCCTGCCGGGGGGAGGAGACGAAGGAAAAGGTAACCCGCGGCACGGTACGTCGCGCCGTAGGTGGCATAATCATTCGCCCTGTCCCCCCCCCTGAAGTCCCCAAGCCCCAGCTCCATAGGACTGGGTTGGTTACGGCACGTACTGGGTACCTAAGCTACATATGTACGTACGTACATACCTACCTTGTTAGCCCTATATCATTATGACGACTGAACTGCATCAAATACCCGTCTTCTCTGTCCTTTTAAAAAAATTTCAACGGATACCCCCCTCTCCCCCCCTTTTTTGTCCCCTGTTCAAACGCATACATATGTATTGCGACGATGACCCGCGCCGCCGCCCATGGTTAACCGCATTTGTGGTCTTCTGGCGGAGATACTGAATCCGGCGAGCCGGAACTACTTCTTCTTTCTGCTGCAAGCACCCCGTTCATTCGTTCGTTCGTTAGTCCGATCGCTCGGGAATTAATAATCGACCTGTTGCTTACTCCTTACTACTTGCTGTAGATAGATACGCAGATGGCCTAACGCAGATGGGCCTATGTTTATTGATTTATTTATTGAAAATATCAAATCTCTCTAACTAGCTCGGAGGATCGTGCTGACGTTAGCCTCCTCATTATGTATCACCTACGTTCATATTTCCTATGTTTCTAGGATGGTCGGGCCGGTCCCCTCTTCTCCCACCCTTCCGATAGCCGTTGTAATCCCGCCACAAGGCGCAAATACTTCAGCTTCTCCGGCTTATTACCCCGGCGGGGAGGGGTGCTTAGTAGTACCGAATACTCCCGAGTACTCCGGGCCAACAACGATATCATGCCGTCTTTTCCTTACGGGCCCGCTCGGTAGTTGGTTTCGTCTATTACCCTCTTTCTCTTCGGGAACCTCGTGTCGTGGCTTTTCCTGCTTGCAGCTAGGCCCCTGGTAATCGGTCTACTATTAGACCTTATCTCACCTTACCTCACCTCGCCTTCCCGCTCCCAAGCAACCGAAGGATTTTCCGAGGTAGGGATACTTACTTAGTCGGTCAGCTGCGGTCATACCGTGGCACCACTTGACCATAGACTACAACCCCCGTTTTCTAACTATTGTTACCTGGCGCTTTAGCGAGGCCCTCTTCGGTGCCGAGTATGTAGATCATCGCTCTTCGCGAACACAAACGCCACGCCCCGTTGCATCTTAACTACCCGAGATATACATATACCTATTACCAATGCTGCCCGTCCCCGTGGACAGGAAAATTGCCAGGACACACTCCCATGCCTTAAGTTGTCCTGTTTTCTGCTTTATCTCTTCTCGCTCTCGCGTGATTGCTGGGCGGGCCCGATCGAAGCGCTTCGGACCGTCAAGAACGGGTTTGATCGCCGTCATGGTAGAGTTCCTCGGGACGTGACGGGGGGAAACTCTAGACAGTGAATGTTAGACGGATCTCTCTCTTCTTCATACCCGGTCTACCCCGCCAAGTCTCCCTATTATGCCTTGATGCAGCCTCTTCACCCGTCGGGTATGTTGTCCAAAGATATAGAAGCCTTGCTGCACGTAGATGACGCGACGACCCACGTCCATATATGCACATTTGGAGTAAAGATGGTGTGTAGAACTATCTGATAAAGCGATGCAATTTATGATTCTTTTGGGGGTGTCTCTAGATTGAGACTCGTTTATACTTCGTTGTCCTATGTAAACGAAAAGGGGGAGGGACGTGTGTAATTAGGGATAGACTATCTACGAACAATCCTCTTAGTAGTAAAATGTTTTTGTTATGATACGTTATAAATCAAATTCATCAGTAGTCACAGATAACATGGGAAACCACGGATCTGTGGAGATATGCTGTCGTGGAAGTAGTGACGGCAATGGCTCTCTCTCATTGTTGGCCGACCTGGGACAATTTTCCAAATTCACACGCTACCAACTATGTCGCACTACGATACTCAATATACTGTGACTAGCATTTCTGGTATTCACTGTGAAGGGGGAATGCATGCTTCTTGACAGTGTTGACCAACATTAGAAACGTAACTCTATGCATAATACAGTTTTATTCGAATGAGATAATGTTGGAAGATTTCAAGTATAGTCAGAACATAAATCGTTGATCCCGAAGAGTGATCAAGCCAAACGCTACCTACATACCATCAGTGGCTAGTCGAAAATGAACTTGTATCTCTTGCAGTCTCAGTCTTGATATCCCTGTATATTAAGCACAAATAACTTTAGAACTGGATATTTATGCAATGTTTGGGGCTAATATCCCATCATACTCGCTTCGGCATAGGTAGTTCTACCACTTTATCCAGGAACAGGCCGATGAATCGTTCGCGGTATTCTTGGAAGTTGGTCTGGGCAAACGGTTACATTCATCATGAGAGAAGAGGGTCGGGATAGATCAAGAAGAGTAAGAAAATAATGTTCACAAACCGTGGTTCCCAGACTGTTTACTCTCTACGAAAACGCGCTTTAACTCTAATAACGGGCTATATCATTGCGAATAATAAGCGATAAACATTATCTAGAAGAGGTAGCGGTCTATTGAAATTGCTACTAGTCTCCTTTTATGTGCGAACATGGAGACTGCCAAGGGCTCAAATAGGTATACGACAGACTGCGAGTGATAGAAGCATAGGGCTAGTACATCTAGACTGGTCCCTGGGGACGTACACGATGACCAATTTTATATTGTACTCCTCAGCCCTTTCGGCTCGGAAGCTAACTCTTCTGCATTAGGATTCTGATATCCCACTACCACGACTCTTGCTAGTGATATATTGAGATGGGGGTGACTGAGGGACTATGAAACCGACACCTATCCTCTATATATGTATCAGGACCTATCTCTCCTGAATCTAGTTCAATACACTCCATTGTAACTTACCTATCTTAATATAACGTATATTACCAAGGGCCTACTAGCGGTTAGTATATGGATGTAAGAGAATTTATAAGTGACTCTATAGAAAGAACTAGGGAGGTACAGATAGGCTATTGCCGCCCCAGAGACGTCAAGCGAACTCATGGGCGATTGATCGCAGTATAGCTTAAACCTATGTTTCTATCTCCTATCACTTCCAAATCTCTTAGCACCTAAGATGGTGAAAATGTGCCCTGCGAGGGTGTTCGGGAGATGAAAGATGTTGAAATATGGGACTATGTCTCTGCACGATCCATAGTCTCCCGTATATATATGTATAGGTGAGCTCAACCCATCAACCTAGACTTACACTTAAATTAATACACTTTATATGTCGCGGGGATATTCTATATAGGTGCCAATTGCCACATAATCCAATCTTGAAATCCTTGTCCCATCTCGATAAAAAATGGGGGGTGTGGGGTGTTGAAGTGTAAAAGGTCCCTCCGTCTATAAACTCTAGTTCTAGCTCTCGCATAATAACCATAGCATTGCATGCCCTTGTAGAGGACATCATGGATAGGAGGTTGTCAGGTTTGGAAGATCTAAGGGTGGCTAGGGTTTAAACTAAATATGGTCGACACGAGAATGTTGCCCACGAGATCATTAAGTTTTATATATAAGAGGAAGAGGGTGTTCGTGGCAATAAAGTCGTTGAGTGCCCCAACAACATCCCGAACGGAATGTTTGTATGCTCTAATACAAGGGAGGCGTATCGCCCTGTGAATGAAAGTCAGTAACATGGGATGGGAAAAGGAGGTGATAACAAGCCAAGTGAGCGCAAGTTACAAACCAAAGGCCTTACCTGATAGATGTGAAAAGTTGACGACTCCGGGTTTTACTACGCCAGTACGCATTGTATCCAATGAAATTATTTTATTAAAAAGTATAATTTATCGAATCAACCAATTCAGAAACTTCACAAGTATTACGGAGTACATAATTTTAATATCAATAAGAATTTTACTGGTGACCTGGGCGATACTGGTTGACAAGCGGTATTAAGGGGTAATTAACTTATGCAACAATTGAACTAGCTAGTGTTTCAATAAAGAAAAAAACATTATCATTAAAACTGTTGTCCCTTTAGACCCGACAACCTCATTGACATCTCGCTGCTATTTTCTTCCGGTTGAGTTGGCGGCCTTGAGCCATACTCAACCTCCACCTCGGTGGTACGGACAATTCTGTTGGGTGTCATTATCCTCTCCTCACTTGTTGTGGGAGATTTTGACCGAACCTCTGATCGCCCTTTGACATCATTCAGGGCGAACGAGATAGTTCCATATACATGTTCCCCCCTTGAGCTGCTAGCGTGCACTCCCGACCTGGGGACGTGACCCGATCCTCTAAAGGCATATCTGCTCCCCCCATACCGGTAGTTCCGGTTCGATGTCCCACGAAGCGAAGAGAAGAGTCGAGGGAACCACACCATAAACAGGGGTCTCAGAGCCGGGCCAGATGCCGTTATTATTGCCAAGTTAGTCTCGACAGCGGAGTATGTGAAGCGAATATCGTATGTGCTGTCCGGCGCCAGCGGGTAGAGGGAAACTTCAATCATCCACAACAGACGGAGAACGCTCACAACTGTGACGCTATTGGTCGTTGTTAGCAGTAAGCCCAGCTGCGAACATGTAATTGCTTACATTGCACCTAAGAGAAACACTGCCATGATGGCGACCTTCAACTTAGCCGGCATCTTCAGGCCCATGAAGATCCAGAATGGAAGTATGAGAACCAACGCATCCGTAAAGATCGTCAAAGTCGCTGTGGTTACATAGAAGATCCCGGTGTTGACACATGTTCCCTCCAATGTCGGATCTCTGATTCTTTCCCAGAAGTATGAAACTGGGCTGCATTGGAATATGACAGTCATAAATATTGCTATCATCAGTCCAATGTTGAAAATATTGAGGGCGTGGATCGAGTAGCGTATCTTTCGTTGATGTCCGCCGATTCGAAGAAGGAACAGCAGAACGGAGCTCTTGACAAGCGCCAGGATAGGATTGTACAGTATCTGAATATAGTAGTTCCATTTCATGGCTATACTGAAATCGGCTCCTGGAGGGACATCATAGATATGTACTCCAAAGTAAGCTGTTCGCATGCCTATAAGAACCGTTAGCATTGGCCAAAGTGGAGTTGACTGATAATCTTATAAAGTGATAAACGAGCGTATAGTCATCCATCCCTATACCTACCCATATAAGAACAACCTGTCTCTGCAATAGAAAAAAACTATTCGAAAGAAGATTAGAGCATGTATTTATATATATATATATAAGGCATGACGAGCAGACATACCATCGCCATGCACGTCAAGGCATCATCTAGATACAGGTCAGTGGTTGTTGTCTGGTAGGATGATAGCCTTGATGAAGCAATCAATTACTTACCCCACCCAAATTGCCTACTCTTCAGCTTTCCGTAGACCCTTAGACCCACGACGAGGAGAGCGACCGAAGGGAAGAAGAACAATATGAAAAAACCACCCTGTTGCAAATCTGAGTAAGGATAAATATCAACCTTGGCCTCAAGTGGGACGCCAGCGTCTCCAGGAAGTTGGCATCTCGTGATTCTTGCCATGACTGGATGTAGGGATGACTTCATCACGCCGTGGGTGCTAGTTGGCATATAAAATACCTTGGTAGAATTTGCACACAAGAGTGAGAGCTGGGACTGATTTATATTCTACCGGAAGGCTTTCCCTTGATTGTATCCAAAGCTCCCCTATGGCATAGAATATGCAACTCGTGGGCGAACTTCAACTCATAGGGGGCTAAGTACAGCTTTCCGAAGAGAGTTTGGAACAGAAACGGTGTTCCTGTTTGATGTTGGATTTCATATACAGAATAACTCTTCGGACCCCTGCTTCAGCGGACGGGATCGCTTTACCCCAGATTTTTGATTAGATGCGAGCCGGATCATTTCTGCAGCCAAGTTCTTTTGTCTAACCACCTGTGAGAGTGACAGTTAGATAGCCCCCCCTCACAGACGGCCCGGCATCGGCTACCTGCATTCATCCGCTCTGTAACTCTTATGCTGAACCATGATGATTATGGCTTAAAAGAATGTGTTTTCCCATCCAATATTGACTTGCATGAACGATGAAGGACGAAGCTATTATAGCTTAGGAATTGATGCTGGGCTACATCTAACTAAAGAATGGCAGCAAGGGAGAAGGCCGAGAGATGAAACTTAATAAGAAATATGCAGGAACACCAAGACAGGGATCTTGAATACAGTGAAAAAAAAAAATTATCGGCTTATATACAATGCATTCGATTCGACTAAACCCTGACGTCTCCGGTTAAGCTGTGGAATATGCAGTGTAGAATCATATGGTTCTTGGCCGGTAACGTTCCTAACACAGCCCTTATTAACACACGTTGCTTAGAAATTATCGCCTTAAACAACATCCCCTGGTGTCCATAAAATCACCGGATCATGTAGTTATGCTAGCTATCACGCGATGTACTGCGGTTTAGGGTCTACACGGAAAGCTGCTTCCATACACATGCCTGTGCAACGGTCTAGCACGACAGTAGCATGTGAATTTGGAATATCATCTTTGATTTGAGTAATCTGGGGTAGAATCGCCGTAGAGATAACAGGTTACTTAAACCTTAATGTCGATGCTCATTGGTTAGGTTATATTGAGCCGGCCGGATATGCACCTCATAGATGCGACGCAACCTTGGGGAGATACTATCCGGTTCCGGCTATATCAGGACGGAGCTACGACCATCCAACGCCGCAAACCAGGGAGGGCCTCGGTTTTCTGTCATTCAAAGGCAAGCTCGAGAAAAATCGTTGCACATCTGCAAGCACCCCTCATGCTTTATAGAACCAATATATAGCAAGGTGTTGGATCGCGTGCAAGCGGTTAACGAGAAAGAAATGCAAAAGCCAAATAATGCCACGCGTCATCGCCGTAGTCTCAATTGGCGAATAGGTAACGGCATTCTATATTGTGCTGTAGTCCAATTAAAAATTACTTCATACCGCCATAGTCGACTTCTCCGTACACAGTCCAATCCTTGTTCTGACATCCGGGGTAACAGTAACATTCATGCCCTGGAGAGGAATATGGCCGGATTGCAAGGGCATTACCCTTAACTTGTAACTCTTCACGGGCAAACTCTCTAGACGTAGTCTTCCGGCCCGTTTCCTTTCGCCTAAGACCAATGGAGAGTTGCGACCTGGCTTCTCTTGTTACTGTTATTCTATATCGAATGCACCAATCAAAGTATATCTTTGTTCATCACAATCAAAAAGCAGGTGGCCGAGTGGCTTCGGCTTCATTACGCCGAGGCTGTCAGCAGGGTAGCGATCAGCTGTATATAATATATACGATGTTGCGAGGCATACTGTATTCCCGCACGTTTTCTCGCAGTATAATTCGGAATATTTCGTCTGAGTCGAGCCACACCATCAAGCCAGGTAGTGTCGAGCCCCCGGTTACGTTTGGCCAAACATGTCGAGTTTAAAGTGTTTTATCTTAAGGGCGCTTTTGTTTCCAGCATTGCGGTTGGCTGCTGCCCAGACCATACAACTTGACAACTTGACAGTCCGTATGTGTCACCTCTACGTCTTTAGGCATAATATCGGGTGTGTTACAATGGCTAACCCTTCGATAAGCGGCCAATGAGTCCACGGTGGCTCCCGCAGTAGCTATAGTTGATGAGCGATACTCAAACTCGACCGCGGATTTGTTCAAAGACGAGGCTTTGCAACTAACTGATTCGGTCATTGCGAATCTCACTAAGTTAGATCTGTCCAACATCACGCTATTCGCCTTTCAAAACGAGTCCGATGCGGGGAACAGCGTTAAGCACACGCTCTTTGGGAAATGCAAAACGTATCCCGGAGACTTCCTTTGGCCTCCCAAATTCTTGTGGAAGCTCTTTGATATCTTACTCGGCGGGGCTTTAGTCGAGACTGTGCCTTACGCAGCACCTTGCTACAATGATTTTGGCAATTATGATCAGGCCAAGTGTGACTTCATCACCAACAACTGGGTCAACGGATCGATATACCAGTAATATGCCCGAATACCTTTTATAGGACTAAATCTAACATATGGTAGCACCGAAGATCCTACATCAATTAATGCAGTCCTCTTCCAGGGGCTGACGTGCATGCCACCGACTCTCATTCCCTCGTCAAACAACTGCACAGTTGGTGGATACCCTGCCTATGCAGTCAAAGTTAGGAATGTCGCCCAGATTCAACTTGCAGTGAACTTGGCACGGAACTTGAACCTTCGGCTGGTTGTCAAGAATACCGGTCATGACTTCAGCGCGAAGTCTACTGGCATGGGAGCATTGTCGGTATGGACCCATAATCTGAAGGATATACGCTTCTTCGAATATTACAAGCAGGGCTCCTATACCGGACCTGCATTCAAGATCGGCACAGGTGTCCAGGCCTTCGAGCTCTACGCGGCAGCGAAGGAGTATGGGGTCACTGTCGTCGGGGGTGAAGGCCGAGTAAGAATACCGATCCCTACGTTATATATGCCATGCTAAATGTACTGTATCAGACTGTCGGTGTCATGGGCGGATATATCCTCGGCGGGGGACATTCGCCCCTCTCGAGTCTTTACGGCATGGGTGCCGACCAAGTGCTCTCAATGGAGGTTGTTACTCCAGACGGAAGATTCGTGACCGCCTCTGCCGCACACAACACCGACATATTCTGGGCTCTGTGTGGTGGTGGCGGATCTACTTTTGGAGTTGTGACCTCTGTTGTCGTAAAAGCGTTTCCAAAGATCAGGGTCACGACCTTGAATTATATCCTAGCGACGAGCGATACAATCACTGCCGAGCAGTTTTGGGGGGCTCTGAGAGCCTTCTTCGACGGCTTCATTACCTACACAGATTCTGGAAACTATGAGTACTTCCGCATCCAAAACCTTGGCGACGGTCAATACTACTCAGACATGGGACCGTAAGTAGCCTTAGAACTCATTCCTTTTCCTTGGCCCTTCTTGTTCTCAAAAGGATTAAGTTGTAACACTTGTGCTCTATAGGTGGTTTGCCCCGGGAATGACGAAGACTGAGCTCGAATCGCTCGTGGCGCCCTTATTTGCCCGCTTCAAGGCGTTAGGGGTCGAAGTTAATCCTGTGTACCAAGAATACGATGATTTCTACGACGCCTGGTACGCATCGTTCCCCGTTGAGCCCTGGGGAAGCAACGCGGTTCGCCAAGCAAGCCGTCTGTTTCCGAGATCTAATTGGCAAGACACACAGAAGCTCAACGCAACATTTGAGGCAATCAAAAGCGTAGTTGAGGAAGGCGGATATGTGATTGCATTTAATATAGCAGCGGCACCCAAGACAGGCTATCCAGACAATGCAGTCAATCCAGCATGGCGGAACACCGTGTTGCATGCTATCGTAGCCAGTCTATGGGATCCAAGTCTAACAGTAGGTGATATAGAGGCGGCTAGCAATAAGGTGACATTCGACTGGATGCAGCGCTGGCGGGACGTATCGCCTGGTGCCGGCGCATACATGTCAGAAGCCGACTACATCGAACCAAACTTCACCCAGGCCTTCTTTGGGAGCAAGTATGCGAAGCTCTATGAGTTGAAGCAACGCATCGATCCATTTGGAGTCTTTTATGCCCATACAGGGGTTGGATCTGAAGATTGGGAGACGTCGGAGATGATACTGGGGAACTTACCTTCACAGAATAGCAGGTTATGCAGGAAATGAAGGGGTTGAAGAGTCTGGAGATTGGTAGAATATTAAAGAAATGGCTACATACATACAACATATAGGCCACCACCATAATCAAAGCTTGAATCGCTCAGAAAATAATATATCATGAACACGTATTATATTGCCTTCAATAATATACGTATTTAGACATGGCTTGATCATATAAAAGGAAGGGCAATGTCTCCCTAGTAAAAAGTCTACCTCGCCAGCAACCTTCCTTCATGTCATTGAATTATCCTATCACCAAAGTCATACCTACCTAATAACTACTAATACTAATAACTACTAATACTAATAACTACTAATACTAATAACTACTAATACTAATAACTACTAATACTAATAACTACTAATACTAATAACTACTAATA
>MU404182.1:89596-99854 GCA_022695795.1 Biscogniauxia marginata
TAAAGTGTGCTGATGCTTTCGGATTAGCGAACAAAGATTATTAGTATCGAGTGATAAAGCGTCCTCACTATGGCCGTGAAATTTCTTTCAATTCGGGTATTGATCCCTTCAAGATCCCTCAAAGAGAGCATAATAAAAAGTGTTCTTTGAAGCCAGAACCATAAATAAATGAATATGTGTTATTTGGTAGACACTCCCACAAGACCTGTATGATACGATCTTGGTACGTAGTGCTAGTGGTTAGTAAGGCTACCTCGGGCTATCAGTAACGCTTGTATAATCTTTCCAGATTAATCCCTTTTTAGATCCCGTTTTTCACCCTCGAGCCAGTAACCCCGAAATACGTGATCCGTGAAAATGGTAGTACGGCTGTATCCCACGGAGGACATCGACATTGTCGGCGATCAACTCAGGAATGATTACAACGATGACCTACGACAGTTTCAAGAAGCCTTCGATCCACGCAATGTAGGTATGTCGCTTTAAGTGCTCTTTGGCATTCATTTCTCTCTCTATTTCTATACGTAGGATTTAGTTTCCTACCTGCCAGCTAGTTCCCGAGTCTTTGACCCTTGAGCAACCGTTAAGATTTCCCCTAAGCCGCAACCTTTCGTGATGAGGAAGACCAGATAATTACTCATGCCTTCTGTAGATAACGAAAACGACGACCCACCGCCCCCTAATTCGTTAGCAAACATACCCAAAGTACTTACTTGGGGAGCAACTCTCGAAGTATGCGTAGCAACTAGTCGCGGCATGGACGTCAAGTCAGATCCACATCCAGCCGAAACACGCTGGCTTTCCCGCTACTTCAGCGAAAAGGAGTTTGCGCAAGGGGGTCTTATATACAAAGATATGAAAGACACACGAGAATGGATATTGGGGACGCGGTACAGAATCTTAGAAACGCTGAGGTTGAGGGGTATCCACACTGGTAACACCCCCGATAGTAGTCTTTATGCAGGTCACAATCCCAATAATGAGCCGTTTGACCCTGAGGTCTTGGGTTTCCACGAGGGCTACGAAAACATGTCTCTCTACAGGTTGTTTGTACATCCGGTCAATGGGTACGGAACGGATTGGAACCCCAATATTTCCGAACAAGATAACGTCGATATTGCTACAACTGGAATCAGAGCTCACTTTTTACAATATGCAGATGCAAACGGACTGCACCCAAGTTGGGTTCTGGGTACTACGATCCATTTCGTAGCTGAACAATTCCGCCAACCAACCTTCCTCAGAGGAGGTTGGCCTCAGGGGGCAGCCGACGAGGTCTGCCGTCAATGCAAATACCTCATGTTGGAAGATATTGTGAGATATGGTTTCATCCTGCAGGGCTATGAAGATATTGACGCGAACCCTACATATGTACGTGTGCCGGGGATGAAACGTCGAGACATGTTCGTCACTTGCGGCCGAAATCACAACATGAACATGAGCAGCGTCCAAAACGTTGATTATCAGCGGGCCGATGAGGAGGATATACTCCCCCGGCGGTACAGATGGTTCCTGGCGAAGATTAGGACGCCCGTTCTTGACACAACCGACGCTAGTTACAATATGATCCAGTCTGTGTGCCATAATCTGCGTCGAGAATACAGAATTCACAAACCAATGTCTGTCCTCTCGGGAGGGACTCACATCCATCTCGGTAGCACCCACGGTTGGACCTTAAAGCAACTGAAGAGATTTGTATCGCTGTGGGTGCTCGTGGAGTGGCATTTCTGCAGGCTGTTCCGATCCGAACGGTGTACTGCTTGGCAAAATCTACCTATCGCTACACACAGCCGGATTGGGAGATACACCAGAGAGTACCGGAGGGATCTTGTAACTCCTGGTTATACGTACAATGAAGAGATGATGAGGGACTTGGAATGGTACAGAGTTCGTCACTGGAATGAGACGAGGCGGATACAGTCCCATCACAATATACATATCGATTTCTATCACGAATCGCATTTACAGGAGTTTATGGATGAGATATGGCAATACCCAAGCATAAACATGCGTAAGTTACTACTCCCTCCTCGAGACCGTTGCTCCTCCGTTTTCTACTGCCATGGGGGAGTGATTGCTGACTCAGTTCATCGCAGTGAGAGAGGGCCTAGCAGATGGCTACCAATACGAAGAAGGACAATCACGCGATGGTATGGCCATTGATCTTGATGTGAATGGGTATAAACGGACGGGCGACAGACCTCCTGGCAGCAACAGAATGAATCGGACTCAGACGGTGATTGTAAGGATACTTCAGTCGACGCTCGACACTCAGCGTAAGTAAATCCGGGAGTTATCTCCTCTCCCCCCTCCCTTTTTTTTTTTTTCCCTGGCATATCTTCAAAGTCATTAGTTTCCAGATATATACCCCATCATACTTGCTAGGTAGGAGAGGTAATCACTAACCTCCCGTTATAGATATCAACAGCTGGGCCAAGGTTCTAAACGCAATGGTCGAATTCGTACACACAGCACCAGACTGGGAGTTCGCGGAGCGTACAGCACGAATTTGGGTAGCCCCCCGGCGTCCCGATACGAATGCTAGTCGGACGATGGGCTTCTTCCGAACTTTTGCAAGAGAATTTAACGTCCCTGACGCAATTGCATACTTAGTCGGGAAAGACCATCCGTATGGAATAATGGGATACTACGTATATCCTGATAACGATAAGGTCGATTGGGAAGAGCCGTTTATGACTGTCGGCCGGGATTCGATGTATGACTGGCAGTCATAATGTAATACGAGACGGCATTAGGATTGTTTGTAATATAGTAGAATGTCTAGCTAGAATTCAATATGAATATGTAGGTACATCCGGATATGTGGTTATAGTAGGGGTTGCGACGTCAATAATGCATAGATAGTATCGTCGTCTTCTAGATTAAATATAATGTTTAGCTACTCAACTGTATGAGTCGACATCACGGGAGTGATCACGAGTGAATAATATGCTCAGGCCAAGTGAAATGGTACTAATCACGAGGTGGCGATGGCATCGATGGCGAGCATTGAAAAGGGGTGATAATATTCCTTTTAATCTTTCTTGCTCATCATCTATCGGGCGAAACGTGCAGTAAAACTCAGTTCCAACATTCTAATGGCAACAAGCAACCAGTGAATTCGATATCCATGATACAGGCAAGGTGAGAGTCGCTAACGATCGATTCCTTCTCTCTGAGTAGACCCAAACAACAAGAGGGAATCCGTCTGAGACTCTGTGCTAGTAGGCCTTTATGACTCGAACTGCCAACTATTACGAGTCACAGGCCGAGCAGGACGCCCGCTCGTCTCCGCGTCGGGACCTATAAGTCCCACATAGCGCCAACACCGTGGTATAAAATGCTTGATACCTAGGTAGACGCACGCCACCGCGAAGTTAAATCCTATACTTCTCATCTCATTTGACAGGACTAATTATTATCTTTCTTTTACACTAGCAAGGCATTGGTGGTGGCCAAAGCTTTCACTAGTTATTAAGTTGGTTTTCACAGTGTAAGGAGACGAGCTCTGTAACATCATTGCATCGCTAAAATGAACCGTTCGCTCTCAATCTGAATCAGCATCTAACTCCTATTCTACAACTCCCCTACCCCCAGTGTAGGTAGCCAGCCTTATAACCCGTCTATAAAATATAGTGTATATGCATGGTTGGTCTTTCGGCGTGTAATCAGTATTATGCCGCGATCGAATCCCCGTAGCCCCTAAGCAGCAACCGCCCCGTTCTTCATGCCCGCCTCCTCGACATCAGCGGCGCTCGGCTCGATAACCCCCGCCATCGCCTTCTCCTTCTCCTCGACGGCCTGCTCGTCCGTCTGGGCCTCCTCCTCGCCATCACTACCACTACTACGGCCATGCTTACCAAGCCCCATGACATCGATCCACTTCCACGCCTCAATCCCCGTATCATGACTTCCCTCCAAAATCGCCCCATCATCATCCGTCCGCGTCCCGCTCCCGCCCCGTCCATCCACGAGATCCGCCCCAACCGTCCCGGCGATCCCAATCCCGTTCTGCCGGAGCACCTGCAGCACCGCGCGTCGATTGAGCCTTAGCACGCGGTCCGGGCGCTCCGAGCCGAACACCTTGGACGTGAGCCAGGGGAACAGGACGCCGAAGTCGGACTGGTTCAGGTGCGCGGCGCGCTCGACGTAGAAGAAGCTCGGCGGCGGCACCCGCAGGCTGGCTCGCTCCCCGTCTTCGTCCTTCCCGGACAAGGCGAACATATCCGGCGTCACGCACGGCGCCGAGGGGTCCGGCGAGAGGACCCGCGCCGTGATGTGCAGGTGCTCAGTCCAGTTGTAGAAGTCGGCCGACCCGACGGCGAGCAGGGCGGCGCCTCCGGGGGGCGGCGGCGCGTTGGGAGAGGTGTAATACACAGGCAAGGGCAGATCGAACAGCGCCTTGGTGTGCGGCGACAGCAGCGGGAAGCACCACATATCCAGCAATATCGTCACGTTGCGCGGCGTGACCTGCCTGCAGATGGCCGAGTCCGGCCGCGGCGCGTACAGCGGCGCATACTCCCCTCTCCCTCTTCCTCGTCCCTTCGCCGCGTAGAACACCGACTTCAGGAACTGCACCACCGTCGACGCCCCGAAGCTGTGCCCCACGAACACCACGCTGCCGGGTTCGCGGACGCGCATCCGCCCCGCGAGCTGCGCCAGCGCCGCCGCCGGCGTGCTCGCGTTGAGGTTCGCGAGCCGGGCCCCGCCGTCCGCGTCGATCCGCAGCACCGCGTCGTGCGCGAGCCCGAGCTCCCACAGGCGCACGCGCAGCTGGTCGTCCCGCTGCGCGTGCACCTCGGGCCGCGACTCGTGCGGGATGTAGCGGTACGGGACCACGCGGACGCTCCGCTGGGTGTTATTGCTGTTGTCGCCGCGCGCGAAGAAATATCGTTGGTTTTTTGCTGATGTGTCTGGCGAAGGGGGGATGCGCACATACGACACGACGGCCGAGCCGTCGCGATACTCCGGGCACACGACCACGATGCCGTAGGAAGCTAGCGAGCCGGCGATCTGCGAGTACGTATTGCGGCTACCGCCTAGCCCGTGCGAGAAGATGGCCGTCGGCCATCTTCGGGTATTCTTGCTCTTGGTCGCCTCATCGTCATTTTCTTCTTCTTCGCCTTCGGGTAGAGGGGGCTCGAGTATCGGCGCGTTCTTGATCACGGGGATGGAGGTGTAGTGCAGGTGTCGAGGCAGGAAGCTAGAGACGAGAGGTAAGACTAGTTTCTCTTACACCAATCGGGCCATGTTCGTGAGGGAAACTTACGATGCGGCTTGCGCCCAGAGAGTCCTGACGCCTAGGAACTGGATGTATGCGGAGAGGTGGTCGCGCTGGGGGGCCGGGAGCCAGGTTATCCGCTTTCCTCGGGCGTCGGGCTGGCAGGGGTAGAAGATGCGGAATTGGACCGTCTCGATACCGGCGGCGGCATCGGGCGCGGGGGCAGGCGAGTCTAACTCGGACACGGGGATCTCGACGTCGACGGTGCCAACCTTGTACGGCCCCGTGTACTCGGCGAACCCCGGGACGGGATTCAGTCGCCAGAGCAAGGAGCTCCAGCTATCTGTTGTCGATGCCGGTTGCGCCATCGGTCGTCGAAGGAGTTTGTGTCTGATACTGACTTTTCTCGTCTATATTGTCGGGTTAGACTGCGGTCCGAGTTGCGATTAGAGAGATGCCCACCCGACGAAATCTAGTGACAACTTGGGAAGAGAGAAATGCTGACAGTGATCAGCGTTCAGGACCTCCCCTGCCAATTATATCTAGATTCCACGGCACAGCTTCTATTTTGTCAGGATTCGAGGCTGAGCGTAAGTAAGCGTCCTCACGTTTTCAGCCAACAAGCACAGCCTTGGTTTCTCTGATGTATATTATTAGTGCGAGAAAGAGGAGATAGACGGTTGTATTGCGGTCTGATCTAAGGAAGCGTCGGATCAATGATGAAAAATAAGAAGAGTCGTGGCCCCCTTGGAAAGAAATGGATCTGGACTGCCGAAGCCTGCTAATCGCAGCTCCTCGATCCATTCCTCGACTTTCGGCTTCGCAAGTCGCCGATGCCTCGGTAGAACTAACGACGACTGCGTCATCGGTGTTGCAATCACTCATGATTGTGGTGTTAAAAGAGAAGTCGGGGGATTTTTAGATGATAGAAAGGTAGGTAATATCCAAGGAACGACGATCAACGCTGCAAGGTGATTGTAACTCAATCGTGTTGCACGTGGTATAAAATTATAGTTAAGTCTCCAAACATTTAACCATTAAAATTAAATATTTTAATAATTATTTTTATTTTTTGTTTTTTGTTATTTTTTTTAATAAAAATAACCGTTTAAATATATTTTATAATAATTTATATAAATATAATTATATAAAATACGAAAAATAATAATAAAATAAAATAAAAAGTTTTTTTTATAAATTTAATAATTAGTTATATATAACATTAAATTTTATTTTTATTTTTAAAAAAGTATTTAAACTTTATAAAAAATTTTAATCATTTTTATTTTTTATAAATTATAATTATAAAAACTTTATTTTTACATCTTTATATTTATATTTTAATAATAATGAAATTTTTTATTTATTATTAACATAAAATAATAAAAAGTATAAAATATAACGTATTATATAAGCGAGTAAACGAAATAAACTTGCGGATAAAATAGTTTTTTATATAAAATCGACTTTTTCGAAAATTCATAACTTTACTTATAAAAATCGGAAAAATCTCGGACCTTTTTTTCTAATTATATAACTATATAATTTAACTAAAATTAAATTAAAAAAAATAATATTAAAAAATACGAAAAAAAACATGTAAAACCTAAAATTATAATAAAACGTATAAACCTTTTTATATATTTCTTTATATATTTCACTTTTTAATTTTTTAATTAAATTATATAGTTATATAACTAGAAAAAAAGGTCCGAGATTTTTCCGATTTTTATAAGTAAAGTTATGAATTTTCGAAAAAGTCGATTTTATATAGGAAACTATTTCGTTTGCAAGCTTGTTTCGTTTACTCGCTTGTATAATACGTTATATATATATATTTATAATTAATATATCATATAAGTAAGTAGACGAAATAAGCTCGCGAATAAAATTTTATAGTTATTACATTTTTAACTATTAAAAATCATTTATATCATATTAAAATTAATTAATAATTATTATTATTTAAATTATCTTATTTAGCTTTATATTTTAAAAACTAAATACCTTTTTTATATTAAGTATTTAGTTTTTTAAAACGTGATTTATTGTTGGTAGGTACGTACGTATTATGAAAAGCAAAATAACGAACACTAAGAAAGATAAGGGTGAGACTGGTGTAATATTGATGTCTAAGGAGGGAAAAGTCTACCTAAGTAGTGCTGTTGAAGACAGCTTATTTATACCTAAAGAATGTACTTGTTTCTGTGCGGGGACATAGCCCCCTGGTTTGTCAACCAACCATCATTTATATTATTTAATTAAAAATTAATATTTTTATTTTTATTTTTAAAACGCGTAAAATTATAATTATATAATTATTTTTTATTTTTTTATTTTTTTATATTAATTAATTTAATTTAATAACTAAAAATATTATTTAAGATTTAAATTAATCGTGTTATTACTTATAAATAACGTTATTTAAATATTAATTTTTATTAATTATTAAAAATTTATAATATTTTTAATATTATATTATAACGACGATTTAAAAATATATTTACGCGATTAATCGTTATATTAAATTTCCGAAAACTTATATTTTACAAAAAGATTATAATTATTTAATATATTATTAATTTAAATAATTAGTTATTTTTTTCTCGTTTTTATTATGTTATTAAAATAATAAATATTTTATTACGTGATCGTAACGCGAAGCGTATTAAATAAAATTAAACCTTTAATTTAATATAATGATAAAAAACCTTTTAAATACGTTTAAATAAATAAATCGATTATTAAAAAGCTTTTTATGAAAACTTAAATATATACCGAAAATAATATAAATTAATATATAATACGATTATAAAATATATATAATAATAATAAATATAAAACGACATAAATAATTATAATAAATTTAATAAAATAATTAAAAATAAATTATAATTATTTAAATTATAATTATTTAAATTATAATTATTTAAATTATAATTATTTAAATTATAATTATTATTTTAACTAAAAAAACACTTTATTTCGTAATATCGCGATAATTTATTATTATTAAAAAGTAAAATTATAATATTAAATAATAATTAAATTATAAATAAATTTAATATAAACTTTATAAAACACTTTTATAAATATATAAAAAAAATAAAAAAAATTACGCGTTTTTTAATTTTAAATAATTACGAAAAATATTATTTTATTAACTTCGAAGATTATTATTATAAAAAAATATTATTACATTTTATATATTTAGTTATTCGTTATATAAATTTTAATATTATAAAATAAATATATAATAATTATTTATAAAGTTTAATAAATCGTTATTATATTTATATTATAAAAAAAGACTTTTTAATTAACTTTATAAAAACTTTTATTATTATAATAACTATTTTAAATATATAAATTAAATTTCGCGTAATTAAATTAATTCATTTTAATTTTAAAAAGGTTATTATAATATTACTTTTTATATAAAAAACGCGTATATGCTTTTTTAATTTTAATATAAATTAAGTATTTTAAAAAGTTAAAATACTTATAATAACTCGCGAAATGTTTTTATAATTTAATTATATTATAAATAAAATTAAAAAGTATTAAAAAAGTTTTTTTATAAGTATTATAAATATTTATAATTAACTTATAAAGATTATTTTAATATTAATATATAAAGTATATTACAAAATAAAACTATTTATTTTCAAGAAATAAACTACATTTTTAATAAACGACGTAAAATTAAAAATAAATAATTAAAAATAAAATGATTATTTAATATAAAAAAAGGAATAACTTTATAAGTTAAAAAATAATATTATAATTAATAATAAAAAGGGAGGCCTTAAAAGTAATAATTAAGTAAAAATAATATAATATATATAATTAATTTAATTATAATACGCGTATTTATATAACGAATAAAAATATAATTAATAATATTTATATAATAAATAAAGAAGTATTTAATAATTTAAATTTCGAGGAGTTATAATTAATTTTAAAAGGCTTTAATTTAAAAAATATAATAAATTAAATAATATAAATCACGTTTTAAAAACTAAATATTTAATATAAAAAAGGTATTTAATTTTTAAAATATAAAACTAAATAAAACGGTTTAAATAATAGTAATTATTAATTAATTTCGATGCGGCGTAAATGATTTTTAATAATTAAAAGTGTAATAATTATAAAATTTCGTTTATAAGCTTATTTTATTTACTTATTTATATAATATATTATCTTTTTTATTATTAATATATTTTTTATATTTATATTAAATAATAATGTTTTTTATATTAATTAAAAGTTAAATTTTAATTATTATTTTAATTATATAATATTAAATTATTTATTGTTATTATTAAACTTAAATAAGTTTTAACGGTACTTAGTATGTCGTCGTTACCGAACTTAGGTAAGCTTTGATAATATCCCGTCGCCGACACGATTTTAATATCGCCGACATGTATTTGGAACCAGCTTGGCCTGACAAGGTCTCGCAAGGGGGCACTTACCGTCCCCGACACGATCTTAGTGTCGCTGACACGATTTTAACGGCATTATTCTCATTGTCGCCGCCAAACTTGGGTAGGTTTTAATAACACCCTGTCGCCGACATCACACTAGACGAAAGTTTGATTGCAAGTAATCACCACGAATTCATTTCGGCATTGCCGACACCCTCTTGAGCCAAGCCTCTCGCCGACGTCAAACTTCTTAATTACACCCTTTGCCGACAACCCTTATAATCCACTACGCTAGCAATTTGTCGAGTTAAGCCACTCGCTAACAAGCCGCACAAACATCAAAATATAAATGTATATAAGATTTATTATAAATAATAACGTTTTATTTAATTAATAACATTTAATATAAAATAATTAAGGTATAATATTATATAATATTAAAAACTAAGTTTTTTATATTTTTATATATTAATAATTATTTTTAAATAAAAGTTTAATATATTTTATAAATAAATTAAATAAATTAAATAAATTAAATAAATTAAATAAATTAAATAAATTAAATAAATTAAATAAATTAAATAAATTAAATAAATTAAAT